>CAOKZL010003773.1:0-71061 GCA_948472985.1 Iguana delicatissima | reverse complement strand
TAAAATTTATATATCTATATATATATTATTCAGTTCACTCAATAGAAAGTTATCTCAGGTCTGTGCTTGGGCCTAGAACTCTCAATTCCCCCTCCCTCCGAAGCAATGATTTCACTTTCTGGATGCTAAATGCTATTTCCAAGCCTTGACTATAAACACTTGTAAACCTGATGTTAGCTAGAAGCCAAGCCGCTCCGCTTCGTGGGGGTGAAAGTACTTGAAGTCTTGTGTCCTCACAGCACAGCCATAACAAAGTTCTCCCAAATGTATTTTTAGATTCTCAGTTAATTCACGACCGAGGCATCAGAAGGTAAAATAATAATAATAATAATAAAAAAAGTCTGTAACACGACAATACTCCACTTGCAGTCCAAAGAAAAAAATAAAATTCCAAAAGTCCAACTTCTTTGTATTTTGTATTTTATATTTAAATTAGAAAAGGAGAAAATAAAGAAAACTGACAGCCAAATGTTCACAGTCACAGTTCACAACTCTCAATTCATTGTCTCTTTTCTTCCAGAATACCAAGAAAAGAAAACCGCACCAAATCCATTCCAGTAATCCAATCCAATCCAATTTATAAATCCTGCTGGTCCAAGTCTAAATTAAAGTTCAAAAACTATATCCAGATAAAATTCCAAATTAGAAAGCAACCAGAAGTCTAAAAAAAAAATAATAGATATTTGAATAACTCTTTTAAAAGAAATCCAATCCAGTCTCCACACATAGCTATATCAAATAGTCCATCAGGAATTCAGGCATAAAGTTTCTTGTATTCAGGCAAACTATCTCCGTCCCAAAAAAAAAGAAATGTAAAAATCAAAATTAATCCACTCTTACACTCACTGACAGCAAGGTCTCTTTATAGTAAGCATCTGCCGACCGTTGCTAGACCAGCTATCACCACAGTTAAAATAAAAAAGAAATTCAAGATCAGCTTGCTTACTGTTAGGTATTGCTGTGTCTTCTCCTTTAAAAAATCAGTGGCGGCTCTTGTGCCACATCTGTGGCATCCCTGTTGGATCCGTCTGGCTCTTCGGTCCCCCAGGCGTCTCCCACCCCTGCTCCGATTTGCAGGAGCTCGACGCCGGATCAGGAACCCCCTTCGAGCAGTTCCACACCCCCTTTACCAGGGGGTGTGTCTCCTCGCTTCTCAGATGGAAAAGAAGTGGCTGGAAACCAACGGGAGACAGCACGGGGTCGCGGAGCTTCACTCCGTGCTGCCGCTCACGCACGCCATGCAACCCGGAAGTCTCCAACAGGGAGTTCTAACATCCCTTCATTACCCCCTAGCAGAAATTAAAATTCCAGTGGCTGAGTTTAGGCAGGGAATAAGATGTCCTGTATCAATACAGTGCCTATTTCAATCAGCACAGATTGCCCAGTTCATCGAAAGGACTCCTTTATATCCTTACTATCTGAGATCCTGTTAACTGGGGTTGTTGCAGTCTGAACCCAGGATCCTTGCCTTGCAAGGGGTTTGTTTTAATATTGAGCTATGGCTCTTCTCCTTGAGCTGGTACTCCAATCCTAAAAGATCTTCTGGCTACCAGAGGGTGGGCTCCCCTATCTCAGTGTAGCCATTATAAACCATAGAAAACATTTGTAATAGGGTCACAAATATTAGGCTGCACAGCAAGGCAAATGATCTTTACCACTTGCAGAGAATTATAGAGAATTTGCTGCAGCAATTCTAGTTATTAACTGCTCAAGTGAAGCTTTACAGAGACACACACATACACACACACATGCCTACAAAAGATTCCAGGGGTATATAGTGTGTGTGTGTGTGTGTGTGTGTGTGTGTGTGTGTGTGAACAGCTTTAGATGACTTTAGGTTGACCATTTCTCTGACCATACTTTGAATAGTAGACCATCTACTTTTCCTCTTCAGAAATAAGATATGGGAGGGAGGACATAATGTTTACTTGTAACACTAAACCACAATTTGTTTACATAAGCTGCAGTTTATTTTTTTATTTCTCTTCACCACAATTCCAGATTCAAAAGGAGATCTAGCAGAGTGGCCATTTTGAGATAGTGTGTGCAGTCTTGCAACACATGACTTGGGAAAAATGCAACAAAATTGAGACTGAATAATTCTTACACCCCTAATTTATACTTGAATAGAAATCTCTGGGAATTCTATGCATGGCATCTTGACTTCCATCAAATAAAAATGCTATATAAATAAGTTGCATTTTATTTTAAGTAAAAATTGAAATCTCAAAGATTGTGGACAGAATATCCCCTCGCAATCTTGCAGAATAGAATTAAAATTATTTTTAAAATTATTTTTAATTCTATTCTCCAAGATCAGGGTTTTGCTCCTTTGGGAGGAAAGTGTGGTATAAAAATAAGTCTGTACTCAAATATTCTCATGGTGGCTTTTTTAAAAAAATTATTCTTTATGCAAGGATTCAGAGCCACCTAACTGGTGATTTTGAAAAATTAAAATAGAGGGAGTGGGGAGTACCTAACCAAATGCACCAACACAGCAGTTAAAGAGGAAAACAATTAATGTAAAATGGGAAGTTAATGCAGCCAGACTGAGGAAAATGAAAGATTTTGGCTTGCAACCATCAAATGTTGCTAATGTGGAAAATAGCATATTAGCAGCTTTCTGCAAAAGCAGAACCTAAGCTACTTTCACTTAAGCAAAAATCTATTTCCCCCTCACTTCACTAATGTTATAAAAGTTAAAAGCTGAAACATGGGAGGAGAATGCTGAAATATATATAGATTTTCTTTTCCCCCCCTAATGACTGATGTGACTTCTGTCTCCCAGAAGCTGATTGATCTTGCATTATTTATTTCTAAGATATCACTACAGTTAAATTATCAGCAATTTCATTTTAGACTTCATGTCCACTTATTAATTTAACTCATTCTTCTCCCTTCCAGCCTTGCCCTAATTATTTGCTCAGTGAACTGTACTTTATGCCAATATACCTCCACGTTCCCTATGGCCATGCAAAGCTATTTTACAGTTAGTGAGTTGTCAAGACCTTTCAGAACTTATGAATATGTTAGAATTACCCATTACCCATGTATAATTTTAAAATGTAGCATTTTACAGTCTATTACTTATCCAGTAAACATCACCATGTGCCATGTACCATCTATACTTCTGTACACAGAGAAAATGATCTGCAAAAATGATCCACCCAATAGCTGAAATTATGTTGGTGTCATGTACATATGCTAGTTCCCTCACTTATGTGGTTATAGTTCTTTGGCCATTGTGCAATGGCTGCATTCAGCTCAGACTTGCATAAGCAGAGTTCTGCGAGTTCTGCACACGCAATTGAATATTCTCTGTGGATCAATATTTGTTAGTGCCTTCAATGAACCACTTGATTCACAGCCATTGTGCATCCCTCAGTGCATAATGGGGCAATATGCAATCACACAGACAGATAAGCTATCTCATGTGTAACACTGTTATTCAGCAGAAGAATGGACTAATGCTACCACAACTTAACTATGTGTGTGGAAATTTACACCTAGCAACTGGAATATAGTTAAGGGGAAATGTCAAAAAGTGACCATAAGGCCTAAATGAAGCAGCACCAAATTGAAGAAAATAGTTAGACATAGAAAATGTTAATTTCCTACTGATTTCAACTTAAGTTAAGCAGCTAGAAACATTCTGAGCGATGTTTGAAAGCATCTTGACATGTCTTGTTACTATGGTAAGAGCTAGAATACTAAAAGAAGATGCAATGAGTAAGTGTACAAAGTCTGGAAATAGTTTGTAAGTGTACAAAGTTTGGAAATAGTGTTTGCTTCTTACTAATGAGTTTATGTATGCTGTAGTCTTTTAATTGCTGCCACTGAAAATTTATTTAGCTAAGGATTTTGTACAAAGATGTATAAAGATGTCTTTAGTAGAATTTCAGCTGTTATGCCTGTGACTTAAACCTCATGGAAGCAATAAATGTATGCCCAGGCTACAGACTGGTGAGTCTTTGGTTTCAGTTGATGTTTGATAAGAATTTACCAAAAGCCACATGTTCTTGTACATCTGGGATGAGAAAAACTGAGGTTAAAAATATGAAATGTGGAAAGCCAGACTGTCAAACTTGCCCAGGAAGGCTTTGAGTTCTTAAGTGGCAAACGTTCAACTCCGAATCCCTCAACTAGATTTGCTGCCTCATCTGTAATACGGAAGGCTATGGCATCACCTTCTCCAGGTTAGTAAGTACATATAGGTACTAAATTTGGTCAAGGTAGATGTTGGAGAATCTCAGTTAATTCATACTGGTAAGAATTTAAAAGCAAAAATGGCTGTATTCATCTCCTAGTCAGAACTTAAGATTTTCTTTCAACAAACAAACATGTCAGAGAAAACAAAACTCACATTTTCTTGGAACCATTATTCCTCCTATATATAATTCTATCTATTGCATCTAGCTGATACAGAAAGCTGATAATTTCATTGCAGCTTATTCTGAAAAATCTTCCCGGCATCACAGATTTGTTCATATCTGGAGAAAAATAACTTGAGTTTTAAAACTTCAAATTCAGGAAAATATAGAATTGGTAGGTTCTCTGTCCCCACCTAGTTCAGAATGCATAATTTCACACTGCAGGCGACAGATCACAATAAAAACAATTTCTCTTTACACAAAAAATTATATAATCATAGATACTTGGAAGAGATCCAGGGGCTCTCCAGCCCTCCCATGCCGGTGTTACCAAGCTGTATACCCCACTCCACGATATGGTTTAATTGGCAAATGTTAATTGATATGAAATATAAATTATATCCTGCTATGGCTGGAAAGTCTGCTGGCAAAGAGAAACTGGCTGCACATGTGCATTGCAAAACTAGGCCACATCAGGACCTCAGAGCATGACTAAGTCATGGCCAGGGAAACTCCTGTGATAGTGGACTTGCAAATGTCCCTCAACAACTCAACCTTTAGAAACAATAGCACTCAAAATTGCTTTCACAGAATGACTGATTGTCTTCAGCCCTCTTCCTCTGTCCACCAAAACTCTCCTTTTGTCCCTTCATCTGTCCTACCATTAAGGAACTATCATGATTCTCATCATTCCTTTGTCATCTAATGCTAAGGCCACTAGCTCATTCTGGACCCTGCTGTCTAAACTGCCAGAGAGCCATTAATAGGTTCTTCCTCAGAGCAGAAAAAGAGCATTTAAACTCTGGCTCTGAGCCAGATAGCTTGTAGTACTCTAGACATAAGCAGGGTCTGAAGTCTGGCCCACATCACTTCATCTCTTCTCTCCAGCTAGGTAATTACCACCCACTATGCCCTAACATCTTGCTATCCAATTCTTCCCCCTTTCCTTCATTTAGCTTTGTATGTTTGCAAGACTGTCTGGATCTTCTGTGCATGTGATTGTTAATTCCACCAATAAAACAAATATTCTTTGAATCTGTTTGACTCTCTGGCTGGTGTCCCTGCATTAGTTCCAGTATACCCATGTGTAAAAAGATCCTGCTGGGTTAACCCCTTCTCGCAGGCCTCCTCTTTGAGCTAATATTCCCCATTGTTTCATGGAGGTACTGGCATCACAGGTGGTCCCCCAAGTCACCCACATTTTGAGATGACACAGGAATAAACAAGAAAAATGACCATCTAACCTCTGTTTAAAAAAAGTGTGTGTGTGTGTGTGTGTGTCTTACTATACTACTATACAACTGTAGTGCTATGATTCCATTTTGGCAACACTCTAGGGAATCCTGAGGTTCGTAGTCTGGGAATGAACTAGAGCTCTCTGGTGGAGAATGCTAAATACTCCTCCATAAGTTGCAAATCACAAGATTCTACAGGATTCTGCCATGGCAGTTAAAGCAGAATCAAAATGATGTAGTTGTACAGTGTGAAAGGGCCCTAGATACTGGAGAGAAAAGTTCTAGCCAAACCAGGGACATAAGGTAATATCATTTATTGGATCAATTTCTGGTAGTGTATCAGTACACACATATATTGTAGCAATGTAACATTTGCCAATTCATCAACAAAGCAAGAAATGTTATGCCTTTTAACATGTATGAGAAATTTTAACACATTCTTTCTTGAGAACACGGAATCTGACAGCTCATTAACTGAAAAAACAAGCCCACTTTGCATGGCTGCAGGCAATTCAAAGGAATGTGTGCATGTGTGTCTCCATGGTATACAGGAAAGAATAATGGAAAATATTTTTTTAAACGGTCAAAAATGTGTTTCTTGAGCGTCAAGAAGCATCACAGACTGATGACAGTCTTCACAGTTTGGACTTAGCCTATGCAATGTGTACATAGGGTTGTTTTGTGGAGAAAGTAGTAGAGAAGAGTGTTTGTTTTTTCCTGCACAAAACACATACACACACATATTTTGTACAGAATATATCCGAAACTATGAGTAGTCTTTGAAAACGGTATAGTTCCTAGAATCAGTGAACTGGAAAGCCACATGGGCTATCATGTCCAACCCCTTGCTCAGCGTTGGACCTTCATCTCTAAAACATTCTCAGCAGGTAGCTGTCCAGCCTCTTTTTCAAGACATCTAGAAAGAGGTGCCCTGCCAGCTCTCTAGGCAGTTGGTTCCACTACCCAACTGCTCTTACTGTCAAAATGTTCTTTCTAATATTCAATTGAAATCTAACCCCCTGTAACTTCAAATCACTAGACTTGGTCCTACCCTCTGTGATCCTACCCTCCTCTCTACAACAGTCCTTTAAATATTTTTTAAAAAGTGCAATCATATCAGCTCCTCATTTTTTTCTTCACCAGGCTGAACAGCCCAGCTCCCTCAGCCTTTCCTGGTATGTTTTGTTCTCCATACTTCTTATTATCTTTTGTTGCCTTTCTCTGAAACTACTTCAACTGAAACTTGTCTATAGCCTTCCTAAAATGAGGTGCCCCAAATTGAACGTGAGACTCTAGTTGAGGCCTGACTGGTGCAGGAGATACCAAGAGTACAGTTTTTGAAGATTTTCTTTTAGCAGAAAGAAAACTGCTAAAATTACTCTTTGCTTTCATAGATCCTTCCATGAAAATTGAGACTACTGGTATATTTAGAATTTTAGCATAAACTTGATTAGAATATGTTATTTACTCCTATAGTAGAAATTTTCACACTAAAGCTAGGATTTGCATTTTTTCCCCCTAGACTATATCCTTGGATTAAATCTAGAAGAACACGACTTTGTTAAAGTATTTTCACCTTTCCATACCTAGCAATGGCAATCCTGCACAGTGGCCAGTTTCTATATTCCAAATGAAGCATATACATTTAGAATGACTTTCGGTAAGAGGTTATTTCTTGAAGCTTTAATGGGGGCCCCTTCCATGACCTTTGCATTCTTCACAAAGCATAAAAGGCAAATCTATATGCAAGAAAGGGCTTACAGCAAGCTATACAGGATTCATCCTCCAAAAGAGGGGAAGGGAAAAAAAAACCTCAGCAGTTCGGAAGGTTTGTTTTGTTTTTTTTAACTGAGGGGTAGGAATTTTCTTGCCATTCTCATCTTTTTTCAAATTGTCCTCATTAATCAACAGCATGCTGAGGTGGCATCAGCATCCAAAGAAGAACAAAGTTTTAAGATTTTTGAAGGATGCAACATTGCAAAAATGAACAAACAAATATAGAAAGATATTCCACATCTGCAAGTTAGAAATAGTCTGCAGAGAGAAACTGCAGCAACAATGGGAATTTTTCAAGGTGCTTCATGTCAGAGATACAATTAAAATGGGCAGCATGAATGTAAAAGTGAAATATAAAACAAACAAAAAAGCCAAGCTGAAAGAAGCATGAAAAATACACGTGCACATAAAAGGTCATCTTGCTCCAAGCTCAAAATCTAGTACAATCATATCGTAGTTAACAAGCCAAATACAAAGAAGCTCCTTTTTACAAAATCTTTTTATCTTCAGCCCCCTGACTTTTTTTATCCATCCTCTGTCTAGCTGCAAGTCTTTTACCAGCATCAGCACTGGAAGGTAAAGGAGGACTGAAAAAACAAAGACTACTGGTGACAGGTTGTAGCAGTGCATTCAATTCTCTGCTTGGCCATGGAAACCCACTGGGGTAACCTTTGGCTCATTAAAACCCCATGACAGATTCACTTTAGGGTCGCCATAAGTTGGAAACAATTTGAAAACACACAAAAACAAACTGCACCATCAAAAGCAGCAATGCTCTTTATATTGAAAGAAAAGTTAGCCCACAGCTTTACTAAAGATCTAAACTGAGGACTTTGGGGAGAGAGATTCCCCTGTAGAAATGCGCAAACAATTACTCCTGTGTATTTTTTTTTCTGGTTATGTCCAAACTCTCTTCCATCCTCTGCAATTCCTTGTATTTGGGTAACATTACATATGGTTGTGAAAAGAGGAAAGTTTATAGGAACTCAACTGAAGTGTAGTGCTGGAGGAGAGTTCTAAAGTCACCATGGACTGTTAACAAGACAAATAAATACAAGTACAAGTGCAAAACAAGCCTGATTTCTCCCTAGAAGCCAAGATGACCAAACTGAGACCATCTTACTTTGAGCTAATTCTTGACAAGGCAGGAGACAACAGGAAAAGAGGAAGAGACCATTGCAGGTGGATAGCCTCAATCTAGGAAGCCATGGCCCTGAGTTTGTAAGGCCCCAAAAGGGCTATTGGTAATAGGGTGACTTGGAGGCTTCTCTTTCACAGGGTCACCATAAGTCACTGAATTAACAGCAGGCAATAACAGAGAACATAATGCTAAAGAATTACACCTTATGACCTGAACAAGAGAGAACAGATCCCCCACCACTGGGCAGTGAAATGATTCCCCCTCCACCGTTCAGACCACGGACTGTTTCTGATCATCTGGTTAATACTGATTTAATTGATTAATTGTATATTTAATTGAACATTATACAAAATAATCTCTCTTGAGTTAGATTCAGACTTTGGGTGTATCTACACTGCACAAGTATAGTAGTTTGTGACCACTTTAATTGTCATATGTCCTATTTTCATACGTGTGTGTATGTGTATGTACCTTCACATCACTGTCAATTTTCAGTGACCCATAAATTTCATAGGGTTTTCTTAGACAAGGAATACTCAAAAGTGGTCTTGCCAGTTCCTTTCTTTGAAATACAGCTTACAGTACCAGGCATTTGCTGGTCGTCTCCCACCCATGTACTAACCAGATCTGACCCTGCTTAGTTTCCAAGATCAGATGAGATCTGGTGCCTTTAGAGTATTTAGACCCCTGAACCGCTACCAGCTTTACCTTACAGAATGCTGGAATTTGTAGTCTGGTAAGAGGTTTAGAATTCCCTAGCCTACTCCCTTAAAGTGCAGCACTAGTGCTTCATACCAGAGAAGTCTGTCACCAAACTACAAGTCCCAGGATTTTGTAGGATGGGGTTATGGAAGTTATAGGGGAATATCAGTGCTATAATTGTTGTCTCAATACCTCCTTAGACATTTTACACTGAAATAAAAATCTTGATTTTTATGCACATACATCATAGCATCCTAGAAGACGCATTATCTCCTGTGACAATGAAAAGGCCTAGGTCTAAATGTTACTGCTAGTCCCAATTTGTGTAGAGCCATTGGATCAACTAGATTTACCAAAAGGTTAATTCACCATTCAACAGTTGATTCAATGGTCTATTCTAGTTCAGACTAACCAACAGTGGTGTGTTCCTAATGTTTCTTGTAAGGTGGTATTCAATTCTAATTCTTCTTCTTCTTCTCCTTCTCCTTCTTCTGTTTGTTTGTTTCTGGTTGGTTGACTGGATTCAGAGTAACTTATTCCTACCTAGGTTCCACTGAAATAAATGGGAGAATGTAACTCTAAATTAAGCCTAATTGATTTCAACAAAAATCTACAGTGGAATCCTAAATCAAATGTGCATCAGCTGTTGGAGATTAGTTATAAGCCTCTTCTGCTAGTAATAACACTCTTCTCCTGGCTCAGAGAGCATCTAGCACAACAGTCTTCCAGGTGAACTATTCTGCTGGTTAAAATATACTGGGAAAAAGGAAAAAGAGAAGAGGTAGGGTAAGGAAAGAGCTGAGTTTAGCCAGATGGGAACCTCCTCCAGACCGGGGGAAAGGTTTGGCTATGGCTCATTAGCCTTAAGTAACTTCCATCATCCCTAAGGTGGCATGGGCTTGGATTAAGCATCAGTAGCCAAGGGCTCTGGGAGCTTCTGGAGGCTGCATTTAACCCCTGATATTCTGCTTTGTTTCATAGTTGAACTCTAGACATACAACAGTTTCCTGCACCTCCTCAGGTTCAGCAGACTATTGCATCATGTGATATGCAATCATATGCTTCTCATAATGGTTTCCATCCAGCAGTTAATTTTGGCCTGGAAGTTAAATTTTAGCTCATATTTTTGATCCTGATTGCCTTCTTATTTACATCTGATTAAGCCATACATACATATCTGATTAAGCCATAAATATTTTTATTTATTTTCTAGTTAAAATTATATTCTACCTTTCCTCCAGTTGGCTTAAGGCTGGATATGTGACTGCTTTGAACTCTTTGGGGGTAGCTAGCAGATCTGCCACTATGGGAACAGTGAATCCACTGGGGATCTTACCGATGCTCCTCCTGCATCTGCTTGAGTTAAACATTATTGCTGGCGGGGCCAAATTAGGGTTAGAACAGGAACAGCTCCAGTCCAGCCTGGAGCAGCTGAGGGAGGAAGGTCAACATAACCCAGAGTGGATGCACTATCCCATAGTGGTGGATATACCGGCTACTGGATCTACTACAGACCAAATTATATTTTTTATCATCCTATGGAATATGAGCTGCTACTACACGGTAGGCTTTTGGGATTGTGGCCAGTATCAGAGAAAATGTTTGCGTTTTCATGATTGGTTGTTGCCATTTCTGCAAAAAGTGCATTATTAGAGAATAAGATAACTACTATAGATCAGGCTGAGATGGAGGCCATTTCCACACTAGGCTGCTACAGTACTATTATTCCACTTTCAACATCCTATGGAATCCTGGAGTTTGCAGTTTAGGGAGGGCCCTCCCAAAGGCCCCTCTCTAAACTGCAAACCCCAGGATTCCATAGGATGTTGAAAGTGGAATAATAGCACTGTAACAGCCTAGTGTGGAAATAGCCAGAGAAACAGAGAGCAACTGGTCCAAGGTTGTCCAATAAGGTTAATGGCTTAGTGGAGGCTAGAACCTAGATCTCTCAATTTCTAGGACTACACTACACTACACTACCTAACTCTGTGAATATATTTCTCCAAAGAAGGGACCCACTCTCTCTATGTCCTACTTCTAATCTTTGGCCAGTAACATCATTGTTTGCCAATACTGACAACTAGTCCTTGCCATCCTAAGGTTCAGAAAGTGTGGGTAAGTAGGAAATTCCTTTGTTTGATATACTGGGAACCACCAGTAGCCAGAGGAGACAGTACTATGCTAAGAGAGAAAAATAGACTGACATGGTATAAACCAAGTTCCAATTTTGGGCCAATTAATGGTTAATATTTCTTCAACAAGGGGGTCCCTTCCTTTTTCTGTCAAAGCCTGCCTAAAAAGTTCCAACTGTTTTGAAACTCCCCCCCACTGCTTCATGCGATCAGGTACGAAAAGCTTTTAAATCAAGTATAGATGTTAAGGAGACATTCTTTTCTAACGCTGACTTGCTCTACTTTGGTGGATAATAGTCATTCAAAACCTCTTGTCTGCGCACTTCAGGGGATAAAGTATCTCCCAGCCTGACTCCTCTGAGAGTCCTTGTGCCTGCTGAGAGGTACGCTTAGACTACAAAGCTCATCACATTACCATCTTTGCACAGGCTCATCTACCATTCATTTTCTATTCACGCAATAGCGTGATTCCAATCTCCCCAGCCAGCGGGAACTAAACACCTTCCTTCAAAGTTTCTTTAAAATTATGGTGATTGCTAGAGAATTCTAATTGCTTCTCTTTCAGACTGCTGGGTCCAGATCTATGGAAGCATATGCAGGACCTGTGGCCATATTTCTTGCCAGAGCAAAGCCCTTTTCAGCTTAAACGACCCTTCTTCTCTGACCTCCTTCCTTGTGTTTTAAGATATCTTTTATCTCCTTTCTATACAATTGGAAAAATGGTACTATTTTGCTAGCTGGTGAATGATTAAATTTTAGCAAATCCCAGAAAAATTGCGATCCCGCCCTCAACGGCTCCGGTCTGCAGGCCTAAGCAAGTCTGCTCTGAAGCATCACAGAGTTCAGTGAACTTCACTCACTACACATTTATTGATTTAAAATATTTTATACCACTTTTCATTTCTCAAAGAAACTCAAAACCCAACCCAAAGCAGTTCATATTAGAAACAAACAAGAAAATCAAGAGACAAAAGGGGAACTTGTATCTGTAAGTCATGCATCTGCCCCCACAGGAACACTAACAACCTCATACGTATCTACTGAACACCGAATTGTCCTCCTCAGCTGGAATTCTAGTACACTTCCTTGGAAATGGCAACAGCTGAAGTGAAAGTAAGTGGCTCCTGAGGTACAAAGGTTTAAAATGGGAACTGTTCACCTCTCCCAGCTATTCAGTGCAGTAAAAGGCAGTAAGAGTTAGAAACATATGGAAAAATAATGACAGAGTAGTACGAGAGAAAGGTTATTCAGGTTGGAAAATAATGAGATTCCAAATGTCACTGAATGCAAAATACATTTTATGCTTCACAAACTTTTTCATGTTGTTAGAATGAAGGTTTTTGTCTGCTTGTAGGAGGCAGTAAGGTATAAATATGCTGAAATGCAGGAAAAAATGTACATTTGGGATTAATACATATACAAATATGTGTATTTTGGGGGAAATGTCCACTCCATTGCTGGGGGTGGTGGTTCTCCACTGGAAGAGAAGTGACAGTATTATAACTCTGTCCCTCAAAACTATCTCCCTGGTTTCAAGCTGTACTAACTTTAGCATTATGCACTGATTATGGACATCTGGTACCTAGAGACTGAAGACAGCGTTTCAGGTTTCAGATACATGAACACCAAAGAAACATTAGATAATGTATTTTAAAAGCCAAACAAATAGCTTTGAAATTCCCTGTGTTACTCCTGCTAAGTTTCAGATGTCTAATTTTGATGGGATTGTGACTATAGCTCTGACATACACATCCTATTATTATTAAATCTATACACAGGATGGTAGATCAAGTATAAAATCATACACTATTGGCATGGTTCTGCAGGATACCAGTGACATTTCTCTTTTTATTCTAACAACGTTGAGTAAGAAAATGTAAAAAAGAGAGGTGATGGTGGAGTCCCAGCAGGTCATGATGGGGCTTTGATGCACAGATGATGGTCTTTCCATATGTTATTGCTAAAAGAAGGAAAGAGAAAGAAAGAAAGACTAAAAAAATAAAAGATAGGATGCATGGAGAGGATAAATTTATAAGAAACTCTATATCAAAAATGTTCGTGCATTACTTTTCTCCTGAGTTATTGAGCAGAAAGGTGAAGATTAATTCAAAAGTGACATTTTTATTCTTTTGGATATATTCATCCAATATTTCCTATGGTGGTGTTCAGCATAACACATTTTTCAAAACAAGGAAATGAAAAAACCAACAGCAACCTAGCAACATAGTACCCTACAAACCACCTTTGTAATGTGACAGGTTAGAAAATAATATTATGGTTCATGATATTCTGCTATTGCTTGGCATCTTGATTCCTCAGGCTGGGAGGAAGAAATTGCTTTCTGAGGTTAGCCTTCACTGCATGTGATCATTTGGAGCTTTGCCACCTTTTCTTCCCAGTGAAGTTCCACTGATGAATACTTGCAGTCTGTCTAAATTAGACTACATACTCATTTATAGCACTTGCTGATTATGGGAAAAAAATACTGAAATTTCCAATATTCATCTGCCATCAAACACCGTAATAGTAAATGCAGTGATCTGGTGAAAATCAATAAACTTAAATATCATCTTATAGCACCAATTTATCTTCTCTTCTACATACGTTTTCACACACCATAAACAATTTAGCTACTTCTATGTGTGATCACCTGAAACTGCCTATCTTGCCTATACATGTTTCTTTGCACTGTTTCAGCAACGTCCATCAACACTACAAGTATGCATCATAGGGGCTGAAAAAGGGTTGAGGTTTTGTTTTTGTTTTTTTGGACTACAACTTTCAGAATCTCCAGCTACATTTTGGAATTTGCAGTCCAAGCTTTGGCACCTCAGTGTAACATCATAAAAAAAGAAATAAGGAGGGGAAAAGTAGATGGCTGAGATCCTACATTGTGCTTGTGAAGAGTTAAGTCTACATTGATGCTGTTATAGAGTGGTTGTGCTATGTCACCATTCTTCTGTATATTAACATTATGCAACTAATTTTATATCTGCCAATGTGCCTGCTTATTGTCCTTTTACATGACAAGAAATGTGGGTTCTGCGACTCCAGTGAAGAAAGTGGTCCATTGAAAGTACTGACAAATCATTATACACCATTCAAGAAGGTGCAACTGTGGGGCAGGAATCCTGTTGGTAGTCCCAAGTAGTGAAGATCCACCAAATCCATTCAAAAATGTTGAATCAACAGATTGGTAAATGCAGTTCATTCAATGGCTCTCCTCCAGTTGGGATTAACAAGAGTTCTCAGCCCACATGAAATGCTTGTACAAACCATGAATTCAGTAGATTCATTGCACAATCGCCAAAACAATGCAACTATATAATGGAAATATATAATGGAATTTACACAGGTGTGTAACACCAAAAGGATGTGTGGTCACATTAAAATTGCTTTTAATGAGCACATGGAATAGGAGTAATAGAATCTTAATTAGGTAAATAAAATTCTGGAAAACTGCATATGCATTTTGAAGAATTAATTAACTAATTGAAGAATTAATTGCATGTATTTTCCTAGATAACACAGAATTCAGTTAAAATGTAAAGTAGGGTAGATGGAACCCTTGAAACAACAGAGGAATGGGAAAATGGATGTCTGTTCATTTCTCATTTCTAACAGTACTATCTCATGCATATACACTTAAAAGTAAACCCCATTATGTTTAATAAGATTTATTTTCAGTTAGATGGGTAGAGGACTGCAGTTTTAACCGATTTCCCAATGCCACTAGATATCAGTTGTGAAAGATATTCTTGTAGGGGGATAATAAAAAAACTAGAAGATCTTCCCACCCACACGCCTGAGCAATTGTATAAATTAAACTGATTCAGACATTAGTTATCTTACTACAACACTGGTTTTCAGTAAAGCCATCCACCATTTCATTATGCCTCTCTGTAGTAAAGACAGACAATCTTCTGTTTTCCACCACCTTTGAAAAAACAAGTTCAAGGAAAGACTGAAGGCTACCCTATTTATTATAACTAATCCCAGTGTGATTCTGAAGGTTTCCTGTCTATATATATTGTTGGCACTATGCTACAGATTATGACAATTCTGAAGCCTTGTTTCCAAAGCTGTTGGTGGAGAATAGATAGTTTGCTAACATGACAAAGTATGTGTTAAGCTGGGGGTGGGTACAGGAAACAACAGCGATCCTAAATTTTCAGTGTTGTGATTTACTTATCTGTTTGTGTACAACTTGTTTGTTGTCTGATTTAGATTTTAGCGTTTGCATATTTAGGCACATTTTTTTCCTAAACAAAGAACAAAATGTTGCCAAACAGATATTCCAACAGGACAAGAATGCTATCCTTTCTCTCTCACACACACACAATGCAAACCGCATACAGAATTGGTTGTATCGGTCAATATTGGGTCAGTATGTGGCATAATTTATTCACTGGGGAAAATATACAGCGCATAGTACTTATTTGAAGTATTTCTACATAGCTTTTCAGCAAAAAGTGCTCAAAGCAATTTACTTGGCTGAGACGCATGTTTCCATGATAACTTTATAGAAATATTGTCTGGCACCCTCTTCAGTAGTTATGAGATTGTGATTTGGATTTACAATCTTGTAACTGCAGAAGACTTATGTTTCATAACTGATCATGACCCCCAAAACCTACAGTTTCAGCATGGCAGTGCCCCAACTGAAGAGGCTCTGAAGTGCTGCAGATCCAGGGATTTTGGACACGATGTGTGCAGTGCGCACAGGATGAACTGAGCAAGTAGCTGGAACAAGACCCTGAAGAGCTTCAACTTCCTATTCTCAAGTCATCCTACAATCAAGACAGCTTTGTAGTCACTTCACAGTGCCCCAGAGACCCTTTGGCTGGGGTACTGCCAGGCCAAAAAGAGTATTGTCAAATAATAACTATGTCAATGGAGCACTGTCATCATAGCGATGTCTGACAAAGCAAGACCTTGGCCATTATTTTTAAGATGTAGAGGAGGGGTGGAAACTGTGTGGCCTTCCGGATGTCACAGAACTACAGCTCTCAGCATTCCTCACCACTGCCTGTGCTGGCTACTAGGAGCTGCAGTTCAACAACACCTGGAGAGTTGCACTCTTTCTACCCATGCCTCATCCACTCTTACACTAATGGGGAAGACATGCAAAGAAGTTGTAACTGCATTCAAGTGAACACGGTTACAGAGCTCCTCTCAGTGGAGAATCTTGCCTTATCATGCTCTGTAGTGCTTTTTATCAGAATACATTTACATTTCCTGTGTAGACTTGCTGCATCAACAAAGGGATGTAAAGAGTGAAGAGAATGGGACTGAAGCGAGTATCCCTGGCTTTCTTTAAACATTTGGGGGGAAAGAGAGAACACCTAAATAATGGAAGTGGTGAACAAATCTGTTTCTTTTTATACAATGTTGAGATTTTTTTTATCAAGCAAAAGTTCATTCCATGTAGTTCCTGTTTTGATTTGCAAAGGTTTGTTTAAAAGACTTACAGAAAATCTGTATTCATTTTTTCATACATATGTATGCAAAATATGTATGCATTTTATACATATTTTCCCCATTGCACTGCATTCTATTTTTCAAAACAAGGTTTCCTTGATACATGCCCTTGATATATTCCTTTGTTAGAGAGTCAACATGGTGTAATGGTTTTGAGTGTTGGACTATGGCTCTGGAGACCAGGGTTCAATTCCCTGCATGGCCACGGGTGACACTGGGCACATCACATACTCTCAGCCCCAGGGTCACCATAAGTCAGAAACAAGTTGAAGGTACACAACAACAACAACAACAACAACGCCTTTGTTATGCTATTGCTTGTAATGTATATCTTTTTGAACACAACTGAAAAATTTGGAAAAGTGCAAAAAATTGAATGATTATTCCATTTAGGAAGGGTGAATTAGGCCGGCTTAGATTAAATCCAGACATGAGCCAGATCAATAGTAATCAAATCAGATCAATATTCTCTTCCCATATCAGTAAGTGCTGGCTTTTGTATGGACATCTTCTATCCTTGAAGAAAAGTGTACACTCTCCCACCTTACATCTGACAGGTTCTGACTTTTTTGGTGTGTAACCTTGGAAGCACACCTCTACCGCTGCTAGACCAACCTCAAGAACAGATCAGATAATGTTATGAGGTCCTAACTGTTCAGGCTACACAATTTCCCCCCAAGCTAACTTGATAGGCAGTTAAAATCCTCATTGGTAGAAAACTGATAGAGATGCTCTCCTCTGTTGATGATGTTATAAATGGCTCTGGCTATCTTGGCCTTAGCAAAAGTACTCCCTGTTCAAAAGTACATGCCTTCCTGATTAAGCTTCAGAGACCAACAGGTAAAAATTTCCAGGCCAAGAGGTCAGAGCTGCACAGTTCTTCCCCAGATGCCTGAGCTGATGACAATAAAACAATAAAGAAATAGTAAACTAGAGGTCATAGCAGAGCTATGGGGATTTAAATGCTGTTAGCAAAATAATGCAGTGTTAAAGACAAACTTCAGACACCATCGAACACTTGTAAAGGCAAACTGTGAAATACACTCTCTTACTTGTGAAACTTTAGAATGCTGCAAAATTTACAGGGTAAAAAGAAAAAAATAGAGATTTAACAAATCAGAATGCCCTTCTAGGTGTCTGTAATACAGAAAGCATGGAGCCATGGAAAGAGATATGGTCACCCATACCTGCAGACACTGGTCAGAATTCTGTCAGTGACATACAAGTGCAAGTCCAACTTTTGCTATTATATGCCCTTTTTTTAATCCTTGCAGAGATTATATTCTTTTCCTCCCCCCACAAAGACCAAAGTTCCCCGACTCCAGAACTTATTTTGCACTAAGAGCCTTCCCTCCACAGCCACTGTATAGTGGCTGGTTGAGAGCAGGGTTGCGTTATGAGAGGAGTGCCTGGCTAAGTCTTCATAGCCAGAAGCAGAAGGATTATATCATCCACAAAAGCCTACTGGAGAAACTCCACAGATCTTAGTAGGTGATGTCATCATTCTGCATTTGGCTATCAGGAGATAGCCAGACGTTTCTCTGTTCCCACACTCTCCATTAGCCACTGAATGACCACTGCTGAGGGGATTATCACAGCAAAATCTTGAGTCCTGAGAGTGGTAGAGGAAGCCATATCATAGTTCTGTCTCTAGAATTCTAACCTACACTCAATGAAGTAGGATCTTGGGCACTGTGTCAAACTTCTGTTAATGTTCTGGAAGGTCTGATCTGTTCAGGTCCTGTCCAAATCAAGACAGGACACCTGGAAGTACAATAAAGCTATTGCTGATAGAATATCCAGAACAGGAAGCTTGTTTTCTATGCTAAAAATAGTACATACTTTTCCACAGAGAACTCCAGAACTGTAAATAGGCTTCAAAATTTGAACATTTTTGAAAACCTTCTCACGGTGAGAAAAAGGATGGTAAAATTATTCATTTGCGACTGCGCGAACACAATTTCTATCCCTATTGTATAATTTACCCATTGTTAGAGCATTAAGAAAAAAAAGAAACCCTTACAACTGCTTTCATTTCAATTTAATGTATTGGTAACTATATCCTATTTACTTTATTTAGATTACATTAATTATACCTGACTGTAAATGATTCATACTAATTGCTCATAAATTGAGGAAGACACGGTGATTAATAAAACAAACCAAATTTCCCTGTAACAACTATGCAGTGACTGACTACTGAAGGGGAAGTGGAAGACTAGCCAGTCATCTGCCAGGTTCCTAGTATGTTCTCTCTTTGATAGGTAGGGGTAGGTAGGTAGGAGTATGAACATTCAAAAATGTTCATAAAATGGTTGAAATACATGTTTTTCAAGTGCTGAGAATCCCTGTCTAGAAGAATCTTGCACTGCTAAGAAGCTTTGCAGATTGGGACTTACTCTGTACAAAATTTGCATAGGGTTGTTTTGCATATAGAGAAGGCTTTCTACACACAATACAGGAAAAAAATAAACCACAAAAATGCTTTAATTAGGGACTTATTCACACATGGTTGATCTGCGCAGAAAGCAGTATTTTCTGCACACAAAACAACTTTTTCTGCAGAGAAATATTTCTCTACAGAAATTTCTGTGCAAAAAAAAAAAAAATTCCTGTACAGAACAGGCTGTTTTCTGAACCTATATATATATATAAATAAAAATAATAATTTACACTGAATAAGTCCTGAACTGTGAATAGGCTTCAGAAACCTGTGCGGTTTTCAAAGACTTTCTCACAGCAGGAAGAAAACTGCTAAAATTACTCAATCCTTTGAGAAGAAACTCAGCAAAGAATGACATCTCCATCAGTAGGAGAAGTAGACAGTAGTAATGAAAGAAAGAGACTGAGAAAGAGAATCACACTTATGTGTCCTTTCCTAGCAAAAGCAGTATGCCATCGGACAGTGAACATTAACCAATCATTTAGCTGGAGAAGGGGAATTTAGATGTGAGACCTGTACAGCCATGATGTCTTGCTTCGACTTCGGGTACGGGGAGGAATAAAGATGAAACTCACATCACAGTATTCTAGTGCCAAAAGTGCACATGAGATGTGCAATGTAAGGCAGCGATCATTCTGCACTCTATGATAGAAGTGGCTTCCCCCCACTAAAGCCCCATGTTAATATGAGGAAAAATGCTTTTCGTGTACAAATCAAAACAACAAAAAGCTAGAAATTACACTATGTCTGTAATGCTAAACATGCCTACTTCTAAGTTAAAGTCTTTAAACTCAACAAAACATACCTCAAGCAAAGTACATTTAGAATAGAAGGATTAAGATACAGTATGCCATTATTTCTTTTTCTGAAATATATGTAAAAGAAAGTTGGCAGCTGAAAGAATTTTCACTTTACTCTGTCTCCTCCGATATTTTTCTTTAGATGCAGCCACTGTGTAAATAATAGCCTTGGCTAAATTTCTCCATCTTGCTCAAGTCTTCCTTGTTATCCAGGCAAACTATTTCCTAGCTTTTCTCATGTCTCATTTGCAGGCTTATGAAGCAGGTACACTCCAGGCATATTCCATGTAAAATTCCTGCTCTCTAAACAACACTGCGTTTGAGTCAGATGCCTCCTCAGCATAAGAACTCTCTGATGCACATGCAAAGAGACTGGGCAGGCTTGTTTTCTGCTGATCCAGAGACTAAGACATGGAGCAATGGACTCTATCTACAGGATAAGAGATTCCACCTGAAGATTAGGAAGAACGTCCTGATAGTTAAGAGCAGTTCAACAGTGGAATGTGCTGCCTCAGAGTGTGGTGGAGTCCTTCTTTGGAGGGTTTTTAAACAGAGGCTGGGTTGCCATCTATCAGGAGTGTTTTGATTGTGTATTCCTGCATGGCAGGGAGTTGGACTTGATGGTCCTTGTGGTCTCTTCCAATTCTATGATTCAATGATTTTTGA
The DNA here is from genome assembly GCA_948472985.1 of Iguana delicatissima. Lineage (NCBI taxonomy): Eukaryota > Metazoa > Chordata > Lepidosauria > Squamata > Iguanidae > Iguana > Iguana delicatissima. Next base: position 50,315 of record CAOKZL010003773.1, on the reverse strand, counting down.
CATGCACCAGTTCATCTATGGAAGTAATTGGACTTTTTTTATCCAGTGTGGAAGTCTGTATTCAGTTGAAGATTGCAGAAGAAGAAATCTGGCAAATCAGGTTTTTTCCCGTTAATGAGCTGTCAGATTCCATGTTCTTAAGAAGAAATGTGTTAAGATTTTCTCTTGTACACTGAAAGGCATAATGTTTCTTGCTCTGTTGATGAATTGGCAAATGTTATATTGCTACAATATGTGTGTGTACTGATAAACTCTCAGAAATTGATCCAATAAATGATATTACCTTATGTCCCCGGTTTGGCTAGAACTTTTCTCCCCAGTATCTAGGGCCTTTTCACAGTATACAACTACATCACTTTGATTCAACTTTAACTATCATGGCAGCATCTTACGGAATCCTGTGATTTGCAATTTATGGAGGGGTACTTAGATTTCTCCACCAGACAGTTTTAGTTCAAATTACAAACCTCAGGATTCCCTGGAATGTTGCCAAGGCAGTCAAAGTGGAATCATAGCACTACAGTTGTGTAGTATGAATGCTCCTCCATATTTTTAAACGGAGGCTGGATGGCCATCTGTTAGGAGAGCTTTGACTGTGTATTCCTGCACGGCAGGGAATGGTCCTTGTGGTCTCTTCCAACTCTATGATTCTACAGTGCTGTACAGTGTGAGTGGTGTATGGGGCCATTTGATTTACACCCCGAAGTCCCCTCCACATATTCTTTCAATGTATGGAAAGGATTGTCAGTACCCTCTTTGTATCTTCATATGAGACACGGCTAGAGATTTGCTTCTCCTAATGAAAGTCTGAAATTTGGGGAATGGTTCTGAACTATTCTAGACAAAGACACACACACATACACAGAGGATCATATAATTCCCCAAACGTCTGTCCAAAAGTTTCTCTGTAAAAAAGAAGTCTAAGAAAAAAAAATGACTGGAAAAAAATGACTGTTGGCTGGAAACCTGTTAGTGTCCTACACTTATGTAAGTTCCCCACCTGGTGGTTGGATATTTTTCTCCAGTGTGGAATGTCTGCATTCAATTCAAGGTTGAGGAAGCGGAGCTGCACCTGGAATATGATTTGGGGCATGCAGGTGCCCAGTGCACATTACACAAGGAGAAGAGCATCACCTATTGTATATTTGCATGTGCAGATGTACATGGCACACGTGAACACAGAAGCTCACTGAGTTGCACATTTGACTGCTCATTATGACAATTCACTAACAAGATGGCACTGGGCAACCATACTGTAAAGTTACCCTCTCTATCTTTGACATAGTTTACCAGCTGCTGCTCCTATTCCTGTTGTTGTTGTTGTTGTTAGAGGTGGTAGTACTGCTCCAGAAGACTGAACAACTTGTTTGAGCACAGAGCAAAGGGAACATGCACACAAATGGATGTGTTTGCTGTGGAATACATCACAGTGATCCCAAGTCTTTGAAAATCTAGTGCCTGTATGAAGCCATATCTATACATAAAATTCTGGAGCACCAGTGCCGTTTCTTCCTTTGTTTGGATTTACATCAATTGAAACACAGAAGCCTTCACTGTGATTAGCTTATAAAACTGCTGACTAAAGGAATGTCCTTTATTCTCCCCACCGCGTCTTCAACCATTCTGTTTCTCAAGTGGCTCTCTTGAAATAATGGAGTTGTTGGAAGCTTCCAGAACTGAGGTAAGAGCTGGAGGGGGCAAAGCAGCCATCTCTGCAACACTGCATTGAACCATTTTGCAGAATTTCACAGTGCAAATGACATGTAAAGAAAGCTACTGGGCCTGAAAATGGAATAGCAGTGCACTCAGTGATGCAGCTGACAATTCTTCTAGTCTTTGGATCCTATCAATTAGGAGCAGTGCTACAATCTATGCACCTATTTATCAGTACAGACAACTGTGACAGCAGCCACAGTTTCTTGTTCAGCTTGAGGTACAAAAAACTCTCAGTCTCGATTTCGCTGTGCTTCTCCAAATCCCACCTGCATCCTTATCTTGCCCTTTATATCAAATTGTAAGACGCAATTTTCTTCCGACATGGAAATCTGTATGCACTGGTGATATGCATTTCTCCCAACTTATGTATTTCATACACATTTATTCTGGCATATATCCCCGTGCACTTTGTGCACTGATGAAAGCATGTATGTGTGTGTTCTTTTTCATTATAACCCTGATTAACCATCTACATTTTTCTAAATGCAAGCAAGCCTTTGGGCACATTTTATTTCTCTAAAATGCACTGCAATTTTTATAAATATGTGATTTTCTGAAGAAAAAAATATCCTTTGTTTCACAACAAATCTCAGGAGGTGCAAAAATAGATACCTTTGTTTTCATTCCTACTCCTTATCTTTAGAAACTCAAGGGGAAGTCAGCATGAAATACTCCTCTCTGTCCTCAAAATATTTTTGCCAGATGAACTTCGCTTGTGAACACTGGGCGGGTGGGGATGATGTTTCAGATTGTTTTTGAAGAATTTAACAACCTGAAATTTTCTTCACTTCTAAGAGGAATAAAAAAAAAAAACCCTCAAAGAAAGTGAAATTAAAACATTTCCCCATCCCTAGCTTAGATAGGTACACCTTCACTTATTTGGTTCCTTTACATGGGAGAAAATTAAAAGCTTCTGTTTGCTAGAGGAGTTTGCAATACAGTAGAGTCTCGGTTATCTGACCTAAACGGGTGGGTGGAGGGTCAGATAACCGAAATGTCGGATTAGCCGGAGGCCCGTGGCGGCTGCCATTTTGGGGGCGTGTCTGGGGGAGGCGCAGAAATGCCTACAGCCACGTTCCCAGGCAGCCGCGATGTCGGTTAATCCAGAAGGTCGGATAACTGCATGTCGGATAACTGGGACTACTGTAATTTTTGCAGTCCTTTCACATATTGGCACTTTTTGTGAAAACTTAATGTTTTTTATTCAAAACACGTTTGATCAAAATAACTCTTTTCCCCACAAAATATAGGCTTGAATTCTGTATCAGAAGACATACGTACAGCATATAGTTATATATCTGCAGCTATGTCTCCCAATGCTACTTCCCAAAACATATCTTTTAAGCAGTTCAATCCTCAACATGACAGTCTATATGGCCCCTGAAAGATCTTGTGATGGAAAATTATCCCAAAGACCTGTTCACAACAACTACAGCTGGTGTACAGGATAAAGTTTTCTGAAATTCTCGTTGTATTGCCACATGAAGCTTTCATTTTACATTCTGCTGTTGCTTCCTGGTACTTATTCAGCTAATCCTAGGTCTTTTGACCAATAATCACAATGTTCCTTTAATCACATCGCTGTTTCATTTCTGGGAAAAAGCAAGAGTCATTCCGGGGGATATCCATTTAGCTCAGTTACTTAATGGTCAAGCTGGAAGTGGTAAGTTCCTCTTCACTGGATGCTCAACTGGAGACACATTAAACCTCCAGGGGGGTACTGTTCAGCAGAGAGTGTGTGCTACTAGGAAGAAATTGTCACATTTGTTTGACAAATGTGTGCACAGCTACAAAATAAATGTTTATACAAATCCTTAAATCAGCTATCAGACATCTGCCCAGTGTCAAGAAAGGAAATAACTCTAAAAGAGCACATTTGTACTACTTAAAACCCAAGAAGTCACCAATCATAATTAGAGGTGGGAGAAGCTTGAGCTCATCTTGTTAAAGTTTTTATTTTTCCACTGCCAAGCTCATTCCATACTGGTTCTGTCTAAGCTTCCTGTTCCCCACACTGCAATTTGTATGTATTTTTGGTAAATGTTTAAAAACATATCTATGTACCCAACTATATACAATTTAATCCCCACATTTTTTTCAAATGCACACATGCTGACAAATACACTTTTTGTTTCTTTTGCTCATCAGCAATGTATGGATTTCCAACTGCAGATTGGAGATGAATGAATGTGTGGGTCCATGAAGTGTGGAAAGGGTAAATCAAAGTCAAGTCTTAGGAGTGAGTTTCTTACTCAGTAGCTAGTCATAGTAACCAAGCAGAAGCAGGCTAGGTTCAGATCTAACTAGTACTTTGAGGGGAGAGTTTCCAACTCTTTGATGGGAGAGTTTCCAAACTTCAAGATCTCCCAGTTTGACAAGGTCTTTTCAGTGGTTTCCCTGTATTAGTCACTGTAGAACTCTTTACTTCGTAAGATATGAATGGACACTATCTCATAGACTTTTAAATTGATTCTGAAGACATGTTTTCATCAAGCTGTTATTAATTAATACTATGATGTCCAGTTATTATTATAACATTTGCTGTTTTAATGGTTTTTAATGACTTTTAACACATTTTATAGTGGTGCTTTTATGTTTTATCTTGATATAAGCTATTTTGGGAAGATTTAACTTGAAGTTGTCACCTAAATTCTGAAATAAATTTAGAAAAGAAATCTCAGAAGTCTAGAGAAATCAGAAGATATTATTTCACAAGCCTGAATATCGTACAAATGTCTAGACCTGAGTATTTAAATGTATACATTAAAGAATATAAGAGTCTCAGGACATTACTAAGGACAGTATTTTAACATGCACACCCCACCTTAAGACCTAAAATTAGGTTTGGATGCTTGATGGTCACTGATGGGAAACCTACCAAAACTACATAAACAATTAACCCTATTTCATGATAACCAAAATTTCAGTATAACCATGTTCCATTATTGCCTACCTAAACAAGAAAGCGTTCACCACCTTTCAGACCACCAAAATCTGAGCTTGGCAGATCTTCTGGAAAGCCAGTTAGACAAAGATGGAAGCTACCATGGAGAAATGTCTGCACCCTGTAGTCATATGATGGAGGCATTTATGGCCTTCTATGAAGGCCTTTAAACAAAAGTGGGAACTGTGCAACTCATGGGCATATGAGCAGACGAATGGCTTCTGTGCAACCTGGGTCCCTCCTGAACTTGAAAGAAAGAAAGAAAGAAAGAAAGAAAGAAAGAAAGAAAGAAAGAAAGACAGACAGACAGACAGACAGACAGACAGACAGACAGACAGACAGAAAGAAGAAAGCAAAGCAAGCAAAACAAACATAATGAATCATGTCTTCAGAAGCCTTCTGAAGGCAAAATTCTCCATTTAAATCTGATTTTACCTTACATACACTTTTCAAAGGCTCCAAATATCATTTCTGGGAAACTGGAGGTTACTTTCCAGTCACATCCAAATTTGGAAACAAAGGGGAGGTGCAGCCCGTGAGCGTGAAAAATGGGCAGGTGCAGTCTGCAAAAGTTGCCCAACACCGCCTTAAACTGTAAGAGACTGTACATAAAGGGAGATACTCCTTAAGACATCCTTTCCACTAACAGAGTCCTGAGGGTAGGCAATTGCTCATGCTTACTTTGTACTATGAGAATCCTTGTTTATAATAAAATGTATATGTGTATGTCTATCTGTCTCTGTGAGAAATAGAGTTCCTTGGGGAAAAACAAAAGAGCATTGGTATTCAGACAGAAAGCTATGAACTATAACCCAACGCTTTTTTCTATTTAACAGTGAGCACCCTTGCAATAAAGAGAGAAGTCTAAAAGTGAGGAATTCTTTTTAAAATAAACTCACTCGGCACAAACAAATGGCCATTTCAGAACTAGATGCCTGCCTAGAAAGGCATGAACAACCCTGCACTTAAGAGACCTCATTCCAGAACGACTCAGTACTGGAACCAAGATAAAGGTCTGTTTTTTTTCTTTTTCTAAGCATCGATGTGCAAGTCAATGAGCTGTAACTGGATTAAACATTTCACTTCCATCAAACTGCACATGTACGCTGGCAGAGCATAGCAGCTGTAATTTATATATTCTCTCCATCTCTGACTAAGCTGCTGGGAGGAGGGGAGGAACTTGTATATCCATATCTGAGAAGCATTTGCTTTCAGCATGCATGTCAGACAGCTGTCACTCCACTTGCTATCAGAACAAAGTCAGACACCTAATTTCACTATACGAACAAGCTGTAAAGAGAAGGATGGGAGGGAAGTTCCCAGCAAAGGCTAGTGGGTAGATTGTTAGAGCGATGTTGTTACACAGATCTGATGCATGTATACACATTGCAAAACAGGCGCTAAGGGTTCCAATGAAAAGAGCAATTCCATGTCAAGTCCTGATACTTGCACTTAATCCAAAACATAAAAGTCAAAGTTTGTTTGTTTCTGTCAGACAAAGACCTCATATGAGGTCTATGTCATAATTGGCTGCCTAGAAGATTCTATGGTATCCCGGGCTTTGCAGTTTAGGGAGGGGCCTTTAGAATTATCAGCCAGAGTGCTCTTGGGCCTCAGTCAAATATGTCTGTCTTGAATAGGTCAGCTGCTACGGAGACGAGGCCTAGCAGCAAAGAGGAGGACAGTGTATTCCTTCAGGAATCCAACTTCTGTATGTTAACAACTCTGACTACAGATTGGATTGGGGAATATGGGGAAAAGTTACAGGTACTGGACAAGATAGTTTAGGGAATTACAGACCCAGATATCAATCTCTCTAACAAGTATTATCTAAGAGAAAATAAAATCCCAGGCAATGTGGATATATAAGCTAGTATGTGGTAAAACTCAAAGCTTGGAAAGTTAGATTTTAAAAGTAAACTTGTTCTACAACTTGCTTAGAAACCTTCAAACCTATGGCCCTTTCCACACAGGGGGTGGCAAAACGGGGGGAAACGGGGCGGCGCACACGGGGACAGAGTTTACCTTGCAGCAGGAGGCTCCGTTCCTGCGGGGAACAGCGCACGTTCACTGCTCTAAACATCGGCGGCGGCCAGCGGCTTCTGGTGGTGCTCCGCCAATCGGGGCAGCACGCCAGCTGGAAGCCCGCCTCCGGGCAGCTCTGCAGGGACGCGCTAGAGCGTCCCCGCAGTTCTTAACGGGGCGCTGCGACAGGCTAGCGTGTAAGAGTTTTAAAAAGACCTCTTGAAAAGTGGTATTTATAAAACACAGAGTGCCACCCCCACGGCCGCGCAAGGGCGGTCTGAGGTTTAGAACCTCACCTTTTTTCACTGCCCTAGCGCACCCCACGGTGTAGACGCCCTCCGTGTGAGGTCGTCCCAGCGCGGGGTTTTACCCCCGTGTGGAAATGGCCTAATTCAGCACTCTCAACAATGCCGATTTTTTTTCTTCCAATAAAAAAGGCACCTTTTTAAAAATAAAAATCCAACTAAAAATTAAGAAAAATAGCCTAATAGTGGAGGAAAGGCTCAAAATGCACCCAATGAGCATTTTAGTCCCAAATATAATAAAGAAAAGGAACGAATTCTGGCTGGAATTCAGTGACTGATATAAGCCTGACTAGGTCATGCTAAGTACGCAAGAAGAATTATCGACCATAGAGCAACGAACATATTCTGCCCAGAGTGGCGGAAGTGGAATTGTGCAGATCAGCAAGGTTGCATCTGGTATTACTTGCTCATGTCCTGATTTCTGATCTCATCATGCTGTGCATCTTCCTGCCACTAGCAGCACAAGTCAATGATGGCAAAAGCAAGCAATGAAAGGTTCAGTGAAGTGCAACCATGAAGACATGAGTCAAGTTTCACTGTGTTTTAGAAGGGGACAGTGGAGCTTGACGGGGCTGGGGAAATTTCAGGGACATGCTCCAATGAGAACCAAGAAATAGCCTACCCAGACGATGCAGTCCTTTTTATAACAATGAATGCCTTTGTTTCACTTCCCTTTCCACACTCTGTTTCATTCATCTACTCCACCAAACTAGTCATGTCAGGGTTTGTTTGTTTATTATCTTTGCATGCTGCCTTTCTCTCAGTATGGGACCCAAAGTGGCTTCTACCTTGTTCCCTAATGTTTGAGCCAACATACAACACCAATGAGCCTTTTCCCCCCAAATGGATTCTCCCTATTTTCCTCCCTAATTTTTTTTTTTTTAATCTGTATCTCCAAACCTTACCCTGAGTGAGTTGACACCATTTAGACTACCTTCCTGCTAGAACATGGATTAAAAATAAAGAGGATACTATACTGTTTTTAATATTTTTGGGATTATTTATATTCTATTCCAGAAAGAGATTTCAACAGAGAAAGCAATATCTTTACATGACATTTTTATTTACAATCTCAATTTTTTTTAAAAAAATCTGTATTTAGAATATAAAACAACATATAGGGGATTACAAAGACAAACAGCAAGTAAATAGACACAAAAACTCTAGTGCCCAACCAAATGCTAATTTAAACTAAACCACAACTAAACTAAAAAGGGACCAAAAATACATATATATTACTTCTAATTCACCAGCATTTGGTTCTAAGATAATCTACAAGACATACCTCTTCTAATCTATCATTATCACATTACTGCCTAGTACTCAATAAGTATACGCTTCATAATATTTTTAATCTAAAAATTAAAAAAAATCTTTTCAATTGTAACCTTAATAATCATAGAATCATAGAGTTGGAAGAGACCACAGGGGCCACCCAGTCCAACCCCCTGCTACGCAAGAACCCACATCAAAGCATTCCCAACAAATGGCCATCCAGCCTCTGTTTAAAAACCTCCAAAGAAGGAGACTCCACTACACTCCAAGGCAGCATATTCCACTGCCGAACAGCTCTGACTGTCAGCAAGTTCTTCCTGAGGTTCTGGTGGAATCTCTTTTCCTGCAGTCTGAATCCATTGCTCTTTGTCCTAATCCTTGGAGCAGCAGAAAACAAGCCTGCTCCCTCCTCAACATGGCATCCCTTCAAATATTTAAATATGGCTATCATGTCCCCTCTTAACCTTCTCTTCTGCAGACTAAACATACCCAGCTCCCTAAGCCGCTCGCTCCTCATACGGCATGGCTTCCAGACCCTTGACCATTTTGGTCGCCCTCCTCTGGACATGCTCCAGTTTGCCAATATCCTTCTTGAACTGAGGTGCCCAGAACTGGACGCAGTATTCTAGATGAGGCCTAACCAAAGCAGAATAGAGTGGTAGCATTACCCCCCTTGATCTAGACACCATGCTCATATTGATTCAACCAAGAATCGTGTTGGCTTTCTTGGCTGCCACATCACACTGCTGACTCATGTTCAACTGGTGGTCCACCAAGACTCCTAGAACCCTTTCATACGTTTCACACGTTATCCAGCCACGCGTCCCCCATCCTATATTTTTGGATTCCATTTTTTCTGCCTAAATGTAGGACCTTACATTTCTCTCTGTTGAAATTCATTTTGCTAGCTTTGGCCTAGCTCTTCAATCTGTCAAGGTCCTTTTGAATTTTGATCCTGTCCTCTGGTGTATTAGCAACCCCTCCCAATTTGGTGCTATCTGCAAATTTGATCAGTATGCTCTCTATTCATTCAAGTCGTTGATGAAGATGTTGACTAGCACTGGGCCGAGGGCAGAATCCTGTGCTATCCCACTAATCACTTCTCTCCAGGAAAAAGAGAAGCCATTGGTGAGCACCCTCAGGGTTCGATTGGTCAACCAATTACAAATCCACCTAACAGTAGCACCATCCAGCCCACATTTTACTAGCTTCTTTGCAAGAGTGTCATGGGGAACTTTGTCAAAGGCCTTACTGAAATCAAGATATGCTACATCCACAGCATTCCCTTCATCTATCAAGCTTGTAAGTCTATCGTAAGAAGAGATAAGATTAATCCAGAATGACTTATTTTTGAGAAATCCAAATAAAATAAAACCGTTTCTTTCCTACCAGACCATTTAAAACTGTGGTTCCCAAACTCTGGTCCTTTAGATGTTTTGGACTTCACCTCCCAGAATTCCTTGATAGCCAAGATGGCTGGGGTTTCTCCAAAACACTTGGAGGACCAAAGTTGGGAGTCACAGATCTAAAAGACCATATCACCTTCTACCATCTGGCCCACGTTTTAAGATCTGCAGGAGAGGGCTTTCTCGTGGTCACACCACCACCCTAGCCTATGAAATTCCTTTCTGTGGGAGGCCAGGCTAGCCCCCTCCCTGGTCTCTTTCTGCCACCTTTCTATTTAGGCAGGCCTTTGCTTTTTAATCACATGAAAGTAGGGTTTTTGAAAGTGCTGAGCTGTGTTTTATCTTGTGTCTTTTCAGTTATGCTTTAAATGTATTTTAAACTGTTTTCAATCACATGCTTTTTAATAGAATTATTTTTTTTAAAAAACCTTGTCATTTCAGATTGCAGCTGAAGTTTTGTTTTAAAACATTTTAGGGCATATTAGGCCACATGCTGTGAGAAATCTGAGGTATAAACTGAACGATTAAGTCAAACTAATAAATAAAATAAGTAAGTGGGTAAGCAGACCTCAACACTTGTTCATGTTTAAAAAGTGGAAAATGTATCTTAAAATTCTCAAATTTTCTATATACATGTGAGTGTGTGTGTGTGTGTAAAATTTCGGGAACACAAGGGTTTAATTCCTAGAAGGTTCTTTTTTTTTAAAAAAAATCATGTTTTGCGATAATGACAGCGTAAGAGAAGACTGGCAAATTTTCTTTAAAACTGTATGCAATTATCATTTTTTCCCCTATTCCTTGAACATCTCAGTTAGGAAAATAAAAAGAATTGTACTGATTGTAAGAAAACAGAGGGAGGGAAGGAAGGAGGGAAGAAGGAATGGAAAAAAAGGAAGGAAGGGGGGGGAGATTGTACATAATTGCTCAGCTAGTCCAGCACTGCAAGACAGTAAACACAGGCATCCTGGAAACCTCAATCATAGCTCACTTTGTAGGAGGCATTTATTTTCATTTATCTGATTCAAAAGACAGTAACGACTGAAATTTCATTTCCTTTACCATCCTGAATGTTTAAAGAGCCATCCTCATCCCAGTTAACTCGTGCATTTAAGGGTTTTTTGTATGTGAAATAATCAGAGGAACTGCATTTGCGTTGCTAGAGGTTATAAAGTAATGTAATGTTCAGGTAATTTCCATCCAATTTAAGCTTGAGCTATTCTATTTGCAGTATCTAGGTGAAGGCAGGGGGAAGAGTATGGAATATGTGATCTGAGTTGACCAATAAGTACCTGGCAGAACAAAATGAAAGTGTTTAGATGGAAAAAGCATATCGCTAACTGCTATGACATGGAGTTTTGTCAAACAGCTTGGGAAATTGCAGGAATGGCTAAGCGCAGTCAGACATGACCAGAGTAGCATATTGACCCATAAGATATTTTAGATCTAAGAAATATATTCGTGAAAAGACTAAAAGCAATTCAGCATTACAACAAACTTTTGACTCAGAAGATTTCAGCTCAATGTCTTCATTTATAACATTTGCACATCATTTTTTCTTCATCCAAAGTGGTTTACAATGACAGCGACAAAAGCTTTTAGTTAAAATACATGGAACTTTAGATGCTGAGAAAGGACCAACATCTTGTGTTTGGTGTCCCTGTCCATTTATCAGTACTTTCTGGAAGTGCCAACAAACACTTAAATGGACACTATTTTCCAGACATTATAACATTAGCAACCCCAGGATGAGAGGACAGATCCTCTCACTGATGAGCAATTGGTTTTAAAACACACCACAAAAAAGGCAACAAGGTATTTCCCAACAATAGACTCTCCCAAGAACTGAGACTAGTAACATTCAGTGTTCATAAGCTGTTTGCAGGCAAGGGTAGGCAGTATGACTGCCAAGTTTGCAAAATGATACTAAATTATGCAGGATGGCGAACTGCTGAAGAGAAGGTGAATTACTTCCTATACATCTAAGAGGACATCATCATCTGAGTGTATCTATGATGTCTTCCTGTAATTGGTGGACAGCCACAAAATCTGTAGTGAAAATCTTTGCTGACGATCATAGCTTCTTTGTCATCAAGGACTGGGAGAATCACTAGGCTTGTCCACCAGTCCCTAGAGTATAATTTCTTTTTCTTTTTTGAAATATTTTTATTAAAAAATTTAATTGCAAAAATAAAAAAGAAACAAGTGGATATACACCATTATTAGATGTATCCCAAACACACCCCACTTCCAAGCTTATATTCTTCAGTTGAATCTACTTTGTTTCTGTTTACACAAGAGAAGAACAGTTACATTTCCATAAACAAGAAAAAATAACAGTTACCTTTATATCCTTCTTTCACTTCTTATACATTTATATCTTTAACCAATCCAAAACTCCTTTCCATTCCCTTTCAAAGTTCTGGATAGGTTTATTTTTCAAGGAAAATACTCATTTTTCTATCTCTACCATATCCAGGACTTTTAGCTTCCACTCTTCTAAATCTATATCTCTCTTCTCTTTCCAGTATTGCACATACATCAACCTTGCAGCTGTTCTCAAACATAAAAATATCTTTTGATGACTCCTCATCTCCCTGTGTTGCCCTAACATATTTAACAAATAGAACTCCGGTGTTTCAAAATTCAGATTACAACTTCTTTGAATCATGTGTCCCCTTCCAAAATTTTCTTGCTCTCCTACAAGTCCACCACATATGAAAGAGGGATCCAATCTTTTCATCACACTTCCAACACTTCCCAGAGCATAATTTCATACAGACAGAGAGACAGGCAATAAATACAGATTTCTATGTATGATCGTGAAACTGGATAGTGAAGGCAGGTGATTGGAAGAGAATCAACTTGTTTAATATGTGATGCTAGAGGAGAGTTCTGGGGATAAATGACTCATAAATGGACTCTAGAGCAGTGCTTCTTGGGCTGATGTGGGGGGACCAGCAATTTTTATTTTCCAATGTGCCCAGGGGCCAGCACTAAATTTGCACTAAATACACCAGCCAATAGCTCAGGGACTGACACCAGTTCAGGGACCACAACTCTGAGGAGCATTGTTCTAAAGTAAATCAAGCCTGAACTCACACTAGTAGCCAAAATGACCAATTGGAGGCTATTATAGTTTGAACATACCATGAGATGACATCAGTCACTAGAAAAGACAATAATGCTTGGGAGGCAGTAGAAAAAGAAGAAGGCCATGTTACAGATGGATAGACTCAACCAAGGAAGCCATTGCTCTGTATTTGCAAAACCTAAGCAGGACTGCTGGTGACAGAGTGTTCTGAATGTTTCTCATTCATAGCTTCGCCATAGGCTGAAGCCAACTTGATATACAGGTATATAGATATCCCCTTGGAGTGTGTTGCTTAAGTTTGTTTGAATCAGGGACACATGCATTAAATTTTAAACCAACCTAATATACTCCAGGAAACATTTATGAGTCAATTCATATCCCTGAACCTTAACGTGTTCTCCAACAATACACATTACTGGTAGACTGTTTCTGAATCAAATTAATGGAAATGTGTTCATAATGTATTCCAAATTATTACCTGGAGAGTTAAATGTTTTGAAGCCTAGTAAATATTGTGAATGTATATTCAAGGTGGGCCTAAACACCTTAAGAGCACCTGTCTGACTTTGGAAGGCAAGCAGGGTCAGCTCTGGTTAATATTTGAATGAGACGCCATCAATAAATGTGAGGTGCTATAGGCTATTATTTCAAAGGAAAGAACTGACAAAACTGCTTCTGAGTATTCCTTGCCTAAAAAAAAACCCTTATGGAATTCACGGGGTTGCCCTAAGTCGAAAGACAACCTGAAGACATGCATACAGAGATTTTTCAGCATGGCTTGAACAAATACCAAAAAAGTGACAGAAACTTGGACAAAAAGGAAAATAAAACTACCGTCTTTCTGTGTGTAAACGAGATTGCTCTGAAAGACTGAGCTATCCTGGAAAAAGTTATCGTGGGTGGTAGTCAAAAGCTTAACAGAAGTGTCACCACAGTGAACTGTAATACGAACTGTCTCTTTGCAAACTCAAACTTTCTCACAGTCTCTCCCCTTTTGCTTATATAGTGCCACCTCTTTTGTTGTACTCAGGCTTCGTGCTGATTGTTATGAATAAGCTAAAGAAAGACGTTTGGGGGTATTGTGTCACCATCAAATTTAGAGGAAATGAGGGCAGGTTTATTTCAAGACATAATTAGAGGACGTCCATACTCATGGGGCCCCATCAATGCTGCTGTCCCATCTATCTATCCATGCACACACCATGACAGCGGAAAACGGAAGTTTTTAGTTCAATCTCCAGTCAGATGCCTTTTCACGGGGAGTCAGCTTTATTCTCTTTTCATGCCAATCAGAAAAAGAGTATGAGGGCTAAAGTGGTTCTGTGGGGGTTATATATTGGCAATTAATAGTTACCCCAGGAGGTTAATTAACCACATTAGGAATCAACCAGTTCACAAAATATGCTGAAAGTGTCATAAACAAAACACTTCCCCATCAGACAACTCCATGCTAAAACTGTCAACACTCTGTTTTTATTACTGAGAAACATGCTGTCAAAAGAGCAAAGGTTAATGGGTTCTAAGTGTGGAGTTGAGGGGTTGAGGGGAGGCCAATGTGCACCTGCCTGTCCATAATCTGGCTTCTACTAGCCCTTGGAGGGTTCTGAAGCAGCAGTATTCTAAGTCATGCCCCCTCCAGACTATTCCACATTCAAGCAGCGTACGACGGTGAAATTTGTGTTCATATCCATCCTACTACTCCAAAATATCAGGTCCCAGATTCCTCATTAGTAGCACGTGAATTAATTTTGCTCAGTGAATAAATGCAAAGTGTAATGAATCAACTACTCTGCAACTTCTTCCCCAATTAAAAATAGATACCATTTTTAATTTTTTTAAAAGATAAGGGACATTTTCAGGAAATATTCAGATTGCTATGTTTAATTTATATACCCAAGGTTAACAAAATACATACAGGCCCTAAAAGTTCTCATTAGCAGTCACGCTTCTGTGGCAACTTAATTTCAGGTGGTCGCTTTTCTTGAGCAGTGAAAAGTAAGCGTCAACAACAACCATTTAAAAACAGAGATCTCCAGACACCAATTATAAGGCAGATTTACAAGAATATTGAGTTGTGTTGGTTTGGCTCAAGACCAATTACTTCACAATCTCTCTCTTGGCCTCATGAGCTCTTGACTTCCTCCCTCATTTTTGAATTACTGGAAAAGGAGATTGTACCGTTTGGAAGAAGGCTGAAATAACCAGCAGAGGAGGGCAAATTCTGAGGCTCGAATGACAGTGCAGGCACTGAATCAGTGCTTGGATGCTATAAGGAGCTGGATGATCACCATTAAACTGAAGCAGAATCCTGATAAGATGGAGGCTTTGTGAATCAGTCATTCTCAGATCCAGAAACTGGGTGAGTGGCCTGCTGTAGTGATGGAAAGAATATTCAAATATATGTGTAAAATGGTTAAAAATATATGTTTTTGGAGTGTTGAAAATCCTGACAAAAAGAATTCTGTATATATGAGAATCCCCACAGTTCAAGACTTCTTTTTTTGCGCAAAATTTTCTGCACAGGAAACTGCTTTTTCTGTGCAGAAATGATCTAATTGGTTATTATGTGCAAATTTTGCATGAGACTGTTTGCACTTTGTCCTGCTGCACTGTGAAGAAATATTATGTATTTTTGCACAAAGCTTGCTATTTCCTGTACAAAAAACTCTGTCTAAATTTTGCACTGAATATCTCCCAATTTTCCTGAAAATAGATAATGCAGTTCACCTGCTGGTAACTTCCTGATTAGATACTGCACCATCTCCTTGGGGTTGCCCTTGAAGACAATGTGGGAGCTGCAAATAGTGCAAAATGCATCTGACAAACAGCAGATCAGAACATCCTACAGATACCATATGACAGCTCATTTATTAAATATGCTTTGTTTAAAACCCTGACAAGCATTAACATTAACTTCATTTCAGCACCTTTATTAAAGCACTGTCCATCTAACGATTTTGTCTATGAATATGTTTGTAACTGTTTTAACATGCTTTAACTTTTAAAAATTGCTTTAACTTGTTTTTAACACGTCTTAAGACAGTCAGTTATCTCTTTGTTGCTGTTATGTGCCATGAAATCAGATTCAGCTTTCAGGGCCCCTGCAAATGATCAGTCTCCAGGAAGAAAGGATAAGGGTGGAGACACATAATCATGGCCTTCTACTAAAACACTGAAGTGGAACCCACAAGTTAAATTTGTTCACCTATTTTACAGCACATTCCCATCTCATCTTACCTCAAGAAAATGTTCTGCCTGCTGTTCACGATCCAGTTTTCTTGACGTTGTGGTTATCAGGCCTGTAAGAAAGAAGGGAAAAATGGTTCTCTGTAATTGTGAAAATAGAACTGGTTCAACAGTGGATTCAGTTAAATACATTTAGACTTGATTCTCTCATCTGGGGTTATATTAAGACATTAGGAGATAAGTCCCTGTATGCTCTAAAAAGATGTTACTTGCACCAATATAGTTTCAGTTACCGCAGTTTCTAGCTGGACTTGGGGGGACACCAGATATCATTTTGATATCAATAATTTGGCCTTCCTTACCCATTCCTCTCCACGTGCTTGCAAGGCCCCCGGACAAGCACGCAAAGAGGCTCGGCCGATAATCGCCGTAATATTCCAAATCAATACAGGCAGGCCCGAAATAGCCAAACTGCCGCTTCAGGAGACCTCAAGGGTACTTCCCTCATTATGTATGCACGCTTCTTACAAAGGACTCCCTGCCCCGAGCAGGCAGCTTGACGAGCTGAATACTCAACTGTCAAGCACTCTGTGTTTGCATACTGGCTACTCTATTGACAATTCGGACTTAACTCAATCATGCTAAATTCTGACCTTTCGGAGGCTATGTCTCCAGCCCAAAACTCATTGTTTTCCCCAAGTATGGACTAGCCTACGGCCGCATTTTCCCCTATAAGAACCCCTGACTTTGAATGCTTCCTCGGATCGCTCCCAACTTCCATCCCGCCTTGCTGTCGCTTTGTTCGATGAGCCTCCCCTCAGCTCTCCATGCTGAGAACGCTACTTCAATGGACCTTTTTCCTCCGACTTTCCGGGCTTCAGGACAGGTGCAGTATTCCCATACCAAACCTCCTCTTAAAAATCCCTCTATCCAACTCCAACCTTTATTTCTATAGTTATCTGTGTGAGTGTGTTGTATACACGTGTTTGACTGTATTTTTAATAAAATTATTAGTTTACTTCTGTCTGGCTCTTGACTCGGCCTGACCCTGTAGACATTGGGTTCAAGATCTCACTACGTTACCCTGCCTCTTGCAGTGCTAACTTGTGCTCTTTGACTAATTTCTCCAACTTATATAATTTGGAGAGTATTTAGGTGTCTCTCATGGGACCCCCAGAAATCAGGGTAACACTTCAAAGAATGAAGCCATCCACTTTACAAGATGTGGTGCTAAAAGCTGGATAAATCACGTATGCTACTACACCGTAACTCACCAGTTGCTTCCATCTCTGGCTTCCTTCTGTCAGGCACCTGGATAACCCAAGGTTTGGAAAAACCTCTTCAAAGAAGGAGGATTTGGTTTCCATACCCCGCTGCTCAAGACATAATGGGTCAGCCTGAGGAATCCTGTTGCGTGAATGTCTAGCATGAGATCCCTGAAGGATCCCTTTAACCAAATCTCACACCACATCTTGCTTCCTGAATCTTCTCCTTCATCCTAAAATTCTCTTTAGACATAGGCAGCAGACTAGGCATGTTAAGAGTGCTCTCCTCACTGCTAGAAGACTACATTGTCAAGGTTCTATTTAGGAGGAAGAGTCTATTAAAGAGAATGAAAAAGACCTACCTAAAGACACAGAGAAAGTACACTCAACAGTCTAAGGCCCTTTTCGCATGGAATTTGTCATGCAAAAAGGGCCTCTGGAGTGTTGCGTGATTGCGAGGAGTGTTTCAGACGACGTCCTCACAATTGCACGATGCTGCTGGGGCCAGCAGGCTCTGATTGCGCACTATATCAATTTCGGCTTTTAGCCGAAAATGGTGCGTGATCGCACATCGCTCCAGGGCCCAACATACACTTACCATACGTACGGAGCCTCCGGAGCCACAGCTCTCGCACTTCCTTCCCCAGCGCAGCCTGGGAAAATACCTGGCTGTGCTGCGGAAGGAAGAGGCAGAGTCTTTGCTCCTCTGGAGCAGAAGCAGCGGGGACACAAGAGCCTCATGGAAGAGGCTGCTTGCGTGGTCCTCACGCAACTGCACCAGACGCAGATAAGTTGTGGAAAGGGCCTAAGAAGAGACCTGAACTAAGAAGAGACAGAAATTACAGCCTGTATATTAGAGTGTCCCCTTCACTTTCAAAAGGGTTTGAGATGCAGAATCCCTGTGAAAGTGTAAAAAAAAAAAAAGGAAAAAAAAGAGAGCAAATAACTTCCCTCAAGTGAACTCTCCCCCTACCATTCCCTTCCAGGTTCCCATTCCCTTGCCTTCTCTGTGACCAGCAAAAAGGAAAGCAAGTGGGAGGGGAAAATTGGGGGGAGGCAAGAAGGTACCTTGCAAATAATCAAATTCATGAAGGTCAAATCAGCAGGTATGGACTGGGGATTGTACTCAGCTTCCATGCAGACCCCTGTTGGATCAACAACACTGTGTGAGCCTCAATTCATAGCCATGTTTGTGTGCAAAGCTAAGCCCTAGTTTAGTGTCCCATGTGTGGACCTTGACCATATGTGTACACCCCCCTTCCCTCTCTTTTGCTAGCCAAATGACCCATTCCGAATAATCTCCTTTGTGGTTAAGGTTCTTGAGAGGGTAGATGCAAACTAGAAGCAAACAATGATTTTGGAAAAATACAGATTATCTAGAACCATTTCAATCAGACATTTTGACCTGATTATGGGATTGAAGAAACCTTGATTGGCCTGATGGGTTATATTTGCTAAGAAAAGTAAAGAGAAGGTTAATTGTGTCCAATCTGTTAAATTTGGCTTTCTGACCACAGTTATCTTTCTGGACCCATTGCGCAAGATAGATGTTGGTTCTGGTCCCACCTGTGGAGTTGTTGTTGTTGTTGTTGTTAGAAAGTAACACTGGTCGACTATTCTTTTCCCCCTTGGCTTTTCATATGCATGCTTCTGCAGGCTACTGTCTTGTCTCCGGTGTTATTTACCATCTACATGAATCTTCTGCGAGTACTCAGTAGAGTATCATCAATACACTGCTGACATGCAGTTCTGTCTCCCTGTAAAATCAGGATCAGGTGTGACTATTCAAGTCCTTAATCAGTCCTTGAATTTAAGAATGGGCCAGATAAAGGCCAGTAAGTTGAGGTCTCATGAAACACAGACCTTTTGGCTGAATGGTTTCTGTGTTCAGGAGCCATGCTTGCTACCAACTTCTCCTACAGTATCCAGGGGAGCTTATTTCCAGATAAATGGGCAAAGAATTGCAGCCTACTTTTCACACGCCGTTTCTAAAGCGAGAGGACCCCTTAAGCGTCGTGTAAATGGGAGGAGCGGTCTGCATGACGCACTCTCATTTACACAATGCTCAAAGGCCTCACGCGAACTGCGCATGCACCTTTTCATTTTCGGCTTAAAGCTGAAAATGGTGCGCGGTCACACAGTGCTCCCGATGCCCGCGCACACTTACCTGGCGTGCGGTGCATTGGGAGCCAGGCCGGTCACGCTTCCCGCCTCAGCGCTAGCCTGCAATTCCCAGGTTGCGCTGCGGTAGGAAGGGGTGGGGCGTTCGCACGGCGCTTGCGCAACCAGGAAGCTGCTGCAGAACTCAAGCAGCAGGGAAGCGGCAGCGTTCCTGCTGAGGCTTTTTGCCTGAGACGCCCCGGCCAGCCGCACGAACGGGTCACGTGCGAAAAGGGTCTAAGTGTGCAATTCCAGATTCCCCACTGTAGAGAGCTCCAGATGATGGATTAGGTGGCCTTCCGCCTCATCCTTGGCAGCTATAATTATGATTGCATACATAATCAAATTGCTCATTCAGCTAAACATCAATTCATAGGTTTATTTATTTCTGAGTTCGACATTCCCTCCACTACCCCCCAGTAAAGCCACAGTGAAATCAATTTTATTCACTATTCTTCTTAGTTAAGGAAGGCTCATTATCAAAACTAGGAAAAAAAGAAAGAAAGAAAGCTCTCATCTATGCTGATAGAATACATCAGAGGGTCCCCACCGTCACATACACAACATTGCATATGAACACAGCAGGCACATGTAAAGGCATCAGAATAATAAGGGGCAATTTTATTATCCACAGAGAATAAGATGCCTTTTAAGCACTAACAGCACATTCATCTAGCCAGCGCAGTAAATTAGAGGCTGACATAATGAAACAGAGGTGGATTCCCCCTCCCTTTCTTCTTTTTAAACAACCCTGCATCACAGAAAATAAGTTAACTGTGACTTCAGGCTGTAAATAAACATATCATTTTACATAATTACTCATGTAAGCCTCTAATTTGACAAAGAATCTGTTCTTACTCAGAATAAATGGGAATTTGTTAAATACGACAACAGTCAAAATAGTTCGAAGCCCAATATGCATATTCTTTTAAAGGGTTGCCACATTATTGTTGTTATTACTCTGAATCTTACTGTTAGTCCCAACTACACAAGAGCCACTGAAGCAACTGGATTTACTATATTGTCAGAGCAGATCCACTGAATTCATTGGATTTACTATAGTACTAGAGTAGAACCATCCAATCAGTTGGATTTACTGGACGGTAGAAGAGAGCCACTGAATCAATAGGGATCACCTACGTGTTGCTGATGCACAATTCAACAATGAATTTAATGGCTCTATGTTAGTTGGAACCAATCAACAGGATTCCAGGCATCCTTAACATCATAAATTCATCTTAATTTTGGACAAGATAACTAGTATAAAACATTGCCTCTCTCAGAGTTAATTTAAAGGAGATTTGAACCATCTAGTTAAAACATGAAAATAATAAATGTTCTCAGTTGCAGAGTTCTGGTTTCAAATGGACTCCAAAGGTAGTACTTCTCTTATGTTCCATGAAACAGGACAGTCGAGAACAGGTACCTTTGTCCCACTTGATGGAATTTTGCAGTGCCTCATCCTGCTCTCTGTTAAGGATTAAAGTTACAGAAGCCCTTTCCAGGATCCAATTTGGCAACCCTACATATATGACACAAAGCAAAGGGGCACACAAACAGTATTACAGAACTCAAAGGGTCTTTCTGCACCATGTTGTTATAGCGCTATTATTTCATTTTCAACATCCTCTGGAATTCTGGGGTTTATAGTTTCCTGAGGTGAAAGAGCTCCCTGGCTGAGAATTCTGAATGTCCTCTTTAAATTGTAAACCCTACAATTCCAGAGGATGTTAAAAGTGGAATAACAGCACTGTAACAGTGTATTGTGGAAAGGCCCAAAGCCATCCCATGGGATTAAACTGGGTTAAAAGCGATGACCTCTTCTCAATGAATCTTGGAAACTGAGAGAGGATACCTTGTGATCTCAAAGAAAGATTTTTTCACACTTCTTTTTAAATTAGAACGCCCAGGACTTTGAGGTTGTTTTTGGGGGGTAGGGAGCTGAATTAAATTATATTAAAGGGATATAAAACCACTACATGTTTATAATTCAGAGAGGAGCAGCGACAGTGGGGTGTGGACTTATTTATTTATCTATTGGTATTTTGAGTCATTGCAGGAGATTACCTAGAGCAGCTATAATGTAGGCAAGTTTCCCTGTCTGTGCTTGACTGGTCTGTTCCAGGGAATGCTTTATGTACCTTTTGAGAGTTGAAGAGAGCATAAACTATCTTATTTACAAATTTGGTAATGCAGAACAAGCAACAACGGAACTGCCAGCAAAGGCTAAAGATAGATTTTCTTCCTCCCCAAAGTACAGTAAAAATGAAACAACACTCACTCTTTATTTTATCTAATACAACAAAGTGCCATGCCCTGAATACATTAAAATAACGTATAAATCAACCCTCACTAGATAGCACTGCATACCCCAGCTGTACTGAAGCAGTAGAAGGCCTATTGATGCAAGACTCATAACAAGCAGGAGGTGTTCAAAGTGCAAAATGAATCAGGGAAGCACTCCATCTTGGATGGTAGTGAGTCATGCGCAAGAGACATAAGATCAAGGGCCAATGGCAGGGCACAAACAAAACAGCAAGAAAGGTCTGGCATTCTTGGACAGGAGATGGACAATCTGTAGAACTGGCAGGGCAAATAGGCAGGGCTGGACCCCTGTGCTGTGCTCCTTTCAGGGCTTAGGAAAAAGGTTACCTCGGGGGACTTTGTTTTTGTTATTTGCCATCACGCTGACTTCCACTTATAGTGACCCTATGCATAAGAGACCTTCCAGACACTTGGCCATCCGGCTCAGATCTTGCAGACTCAGGGCTGTGGCTCCTTGGATTGAATCAGTCCACCAACAGTGCCATCTTCCTCTACTGGCTTCCACTTTACTAATATCTTTCCTAATGGGTCACACTGTCTTACAACATAGTTGAAGTAAGACAACCCCAGTTTAGACCTCTTGGCTTCTAGGGAGCAATCAGGCCTGATTTGTTCTAATACTCATTTATTTATTTGTCCTGGCCTCAGACAGAGAGAAGAAAAGGCAGGCACATCTCTATCATGCCAGGGCCTAGAAGCAGATAAAAGAAGAGCTCTAGGTATGAACCATTTTCACTGTCTCACTCTCTTCAAAGCTAGAAATCTGGGTACTGAAGGGAAATTTCACTAGGGAGCAGAATTCTTCTGTGCAGGAGGGCAACGCTCTCACACTGCACCATGCTGGTTCTACCGAACATAAAGAAACAGCAATTTTTCAAAACCAGATGTAGAATTCCAGCTATTGCTGCTTTCCTTTTTCTTTCTTGCTGGTATTTAGGACAGTTTGTGAGGAGGTAGAGGGTCACAGAGACAGAAAAACAGCCCCCATATCCACTTCAATTGCTCACTCTGAAACAGAGATACCAAAACTTTGACACAGGAAGGCTAAAGCGGTCATTCCCAAACTTTGGGTGTTTTGCACTTCCAACTCCCAGAAGCTCCAGCCAACTTGGTCAACAGTCAGAAATTCTGGAAGGTGAAGTTTAAAACACCTTGAGGACCAAAGTTTGTAAACCACTGTAATAAAGTATTGGTCTTTAAACGATTTTCAAGTATGACTGCTTTGTAGATAATCTTTCAGTACACATGAGATTCTGCTCTTGATGAATGAGGGGTACAAGGCAAACAGTTCAGAAGCATGTCCTGTTCGCTCAAAACTGACTGTATAATTATTACTGATTTTAAGGGTTTGGAGTAAGAAAGTGGGAAGATAAATGTGCCTCTATTCTCAATCAAAGGCCATTTCCACAATACACTGTTATGATACTATTATTCCCCTGTTATCATCCTATGGAACTTAGTCACTATTTCTCAGTCTAAACCAGCGGTTCTCAACCTGTGGGTCGCAACGCCTTTGGGGGTCGAACGACCCTTTCACAGGGTTGTATTTCCGATGGTCTTAGGCTCCATTCCTTCCTCGGCAGTGGTGCGCAAGCGCGAGCCATGCGCTCACGTCCTCCTGCCCCCTTTGAAGTACCTTACTAAAGAAAATGTTCTTGGCATCGAGCGAAAGTGGGGTTGGAAGGGCAATCTCTGACCAGCCACTCCAAGGCTCAAACAAAGTTAAAAACATCTAGTATAAGGAAGTCTGAGAAGGCAAGAATTAAAAAGAAGGTGAAGGAAAATTACCTGGTAATGCAGTTAAGTCTGTGAAGGGCGGGGAAGGGCTCCCAACCACTCCTTTAAGTTCCGGTCGCCATGTTTAAAAGAGGCGTTCAGAAAGCAAGGGAGGGGGCTATGAGAGGAAGGAGCTCTCCTTCCAATCCAAGCTCGCCAGCAACACAACCAGTCACACTCAAGCATGCGAGTAGCCTCTGCCCGGAGAAATGGCAGCCCCTCAGTCAGCAGTTCCTGGCCCTTCTGTGTTAGCGAATACAGTAGCGCAGGGCCATTTAGCATTGTGTATGGTGCCATTATTCACTAGGAGTCAAACTGCAATGCCCGTGGAACGTAAAGAAGTAAGATTTGAACCTCCTGTGTCCTCAATGTCTTCCCAGGGGAATGGGTCTGAGTGTAGTAGGGAGGTGATAAGACAAATGATTGCTGAAGAAATGGAGGTGCGTGTTAATAGGCAAACAATATTAGTGAAATGATTTCACAAAATACATAACAAGTTTAAAAAATGTATTGCAAGTTGGACAATTCACTGAATTTGAATGTAATGTCATTATTAAGCAGTCAACAAACTACTTCAATGAATCCTTCATTTTTACGTGATTTTCCTGATGATGATACAAAAGTCACTCAAGCTGAATCAAATGATGCTGGTGTGTGTTCGCCAAAAAAGTCTACCTGTAGGTCCAAAGTGACTAGAGTTGAGGAATCTGCTTTGTCACACTCTGAACAAATCAACACTGAATCTGAAAGTGATGAGGAACCAGATTTGGCAGATACTCACGGGGATAATGACTCTAAATCAGATGGTTCTATTTCCGAGGAGGAGGATGCAGAAGATGATAATAAAGTGAGATTATTTTCCTCAGATTCTTTTAAAAATTTGCTGAAAAAGGTGTTGGTAACTCTGGGACTGGACAGTCTGGAGACTGCCACTTCAAATATTGATAAAAACAAGAATGTTGCATCAATTGTAAGGAATAAGCCTACAAAATCTACTGTTATTCCCATGCCAGATTTATTTTTGGATTTAATTCAGTCTGAATGCAGTGAAACCAAATCTTCAAACTTTACATCATTTATGGTGGACTAAATGTTAGATATTTACATTACGATTCATAACAGTAGCAAGATTACAGTTATGAAGTAGCAAAGAAAATAATTTTATGGTTGGGGTCACCACAACATGAGGAACTGTATTAAAGGGTCGCGGTATTAGGAAGGTTGAGAACCACTGGTCTAAACTATCAGATTCGCTGGCTGAGATGTTCAAACTGGATAACTCCAGACTTTGTGCCTTTCTCCACTACGCTGTTATAGTGCTCTTATCTCACTTTCAACCTCCTACGGAATCCTGGGGTTTGCAGTTTAGGAAAGGGCATTTTGAAATCTCAGCCAGAGAGCTCTTTGGCCTCAGCAAACTACAAATTCCAGAATTCCACAGGATGCTGACAGTGGAATAATAACAACATAGGGCAGAAATGGCCATAGTCTCCATTCTTGCTTGTTCTATAACATTTTAAGCAGCCATCTTCTAACCTTATTCATCAGTATTTTGAAATACCAAAATTCTAAGTAGTGTCTGCTTCAGGGTACTATGTGCACAGGAATAACACTGGACTGCTTTGACAAATCCATTTCTGCTGGTTTCCTCTTTTTCCCATCTCCAAGTCTGTTCTGTGTCAGTCCTCTATGGATTGTTTTCAGAGGGAAAAATCTATGTGGATTTTTGTGGATATGTTTTAAATTAATGGAGGCATGTCCCCTTTGACTGAAGCTTGTTTGTGAGTATTGCAAAAAATTATGTACCGTTTCTCTGTGTCTGCATGTTGTTCAACCTGTTTTTCCTTCTACTGTGGAATTCATCACAAACCTTGAAATGTGCAGATTTGCGTATGTTTCTATGTTCAGCCAGGAACATGTAAATCAGATAAATCTATTATTTAAAAAGAAGCAATTTTTTTTCACATATCCTGCTTAAATGTAAATTCTTTTGACAACACAATGTGTATGAGTGTCTGCCTGCCTATCCAGCCATACTAATATCCTCACCACACTCTTTCTGACAGACAAACAATAAAATGTCTTTTCAGACACCACAGTGGGACAGATTCAAGATCTTACTTGTGTTGAGGCTGTTTGTTTGACCTTCAGAATCAAACCACAGTCACTCCAATACCATATGGCTGCCACCAGTCCTCTAAACTACAACTGGGCATCTCTCTGCTAAATTTGGAAACAAAAGTGGTGATGAAATGAGAATGGTTGACAAAAGAACTCTCAGCTGAGCTAAGTGTTAAAAGAAACACTTACAGGAGATGGGAGAATGGTGAAACCACTAAAGAGGAATTCAAACAAATGCCCAGGATATGTAGGGAGAATGCCAGAAAAGCTAAAGCGCAGAATGAATTCAGGCTTACGAGAGACATTAAAAACAATAAAAAGGGCTTTTTTTAGATATGTCCACAGCAAAAGGGAAAAACAAAGAAATGATAGGGTTGCTGTGCAGAGAAGATGGCCAATTAGTAACAGGGGGAAGAGAGAAGGCAGAACTACTCAACACCTTCTTCGCCTCAGTTTTTTCCCAAAAGGATAGAAGTACTCAACCTGGCGGTTGGGGAGCAGGTGAGGAAGTGGGGGAAATGCAGCACAGAATAGGTAGAGAGGTAGTACAGGAATACCTGGCCACACTGCATGAATTCAAGTCTCCAGGGCCAGATGAATTGCATCCTAGGATTTTAAAAGAACTAGCAGAGGTCATTGCGGAACCTCTTGCCATAATCTTTGAAAATTCTTGGTGGACAGAGTTCCGGCAGACTGGAGGAGGGCAAATGTTGTCCCCATCTTCAAGAAGGGAAAAAAAGAGGACCCAAATAATTATTGCCCAGTCAGCCTGACATCAGTACCTGGAAAGATCCTGGAGCAGATCATCAAACAGTCAGTTTCTAATCACTTAGAAAACAATGCCGTAATTACGAAAAGTCAACATGGATTTCTCAAAAATAAGTCATGCCAGACTAATTTTATCTCTTTTTATGATAGAGTTACTTGCTTGATAGATGAAGGGAATGCCGTGGACATAGTATATCTTGATTTCAGTAAGGCCTTTGACAAAGTTCCCCATGACATTCTTGCAAAGAAGCTAGTAAGATGTGGGCTGGACAGGGCTACTGTCAGGTGGATTTGTAACTGGTTGACTGACCGTACCCAAAGGGTGGTCACCAATGGCAGATTCTCATCCTGGAGAGAAGTGACTAGCGGGGTGCTACAGGGTTCTGTCCTGGGCCCGGTGCTGTTCAATATCTTCATTAATGACTTGGATGAAGGAATAGAGGGCACGCTGATCAAATTTGCAGATGACACCAAATTGGGAGGGGTTGCTAATACGCCTGATGACAGGATCAAAATTCAAAAGGACCTGGACAGATTGGAGAGCTGGGCCAAGGCTAACAAAATGAATTTCAACAGAGAGAAATGTAAGGTCCTACACTTAGGCAGTAAAAATGGTATGCAGAAATATAGGATGGGGGACACGTGGCTGGATAGCAGTACGTATGAAAGGGATCTAGGAGTCTTAATAGACTACAAGCTGAACATGAGTCAGCAGTGTGATGCGGCAGCCAAGAAAGCCAACTCAATTCTTGGTTGCATCAATAGGAGTATGGTGTCTAGATCGAGGGAGGTATTGGTACCACTTTATTCTGCTTTGGTTAGACCTCATCTTGAATACTGCGTCCAATTCTGGGCACCCCAATTCAAGAAGGATATGGATAAGCTGGAGCAGGTCCAAAGGAGGGCAACCAAAATGGTGAGGGGCCTGGAAGCCATGCCCTATGAGGACAGACTTAGAGAGCTGGGTATGTTTAGTCTGCAGAAGAGAAGGTTGAGAGGGGACATGATAGCCATGTTTAAATATTTGAAGGGATGTCATGTCGAGGAGGGAGTGGGCTTGTTTTCTCCTGCTCTTGAGACCAGGACAAGGAGCAATGGATACAAGCTGCAGGAGGGGAGATTCCACCTGAACCTCAGGAAGAATTTCCTGACGGTCAGGGCTGTCCGGTAGTGGAATGTGCTGCCACGGAGAGTGGTGGAGTCTCCTTCGTTGGAGGTTTTTAAGCGAAGGCTGGATGGCCACTTGTTGGGAGTGCTTTGAGGGTTTTCCTGCATGGCAGGGGGTTGGACTGGATGGCCCTTGTGGTCTCTTCCAACTCTACATTTCTACGATTCTATGATTCTAGGAGTTTAGCCAAAGCCCAGTTGTATGACAATTGTGCCTTTCGTGAAAGTCTAAATACATTATTGAACTGTTTCAGAGCAAAGAGTCAAATGTTAATATTGTCTGAAGTTTGCACTGAAAAAAATGTATCAACATTGAACTGCATATGAACTCTAACGTACTACCTGATATTGTTATCTTAATAAATGTTACAGTTTATCTTTATAAATATTGACTTGGTCTGGGTTGTCTACAGTGCGATGTAACACAGAAAATATATTACCATAAAATTATCAAGTTGTTCTAAATAAATACTGAAAACCCTTGCTCTTTTATAAAAAAAAACTGGTGTTACGGGGGGCAGGGGGAGAGCGCTGTGTGGTAAAGTCAGAGTGCCTTATCAGATTGGGAATCACAACACCACCATTCTGGGAGAATTAAGGTCCTGTCAAATTCAGTTGATCAACACTGACAGACATCCTGTTCAAACTGGAGCAGCTCTGGGTGTAGCTACATTAAATTAAAAGTGGAATCTCCACACACTTAATGGTGGAAGGTCCGATTTTGGCTGGCTGGAGCTAAAGAAGAAGGAGAAAGAGAAGGAGAAGGCAAAAGAACAGGAGCAGAAGACACAGTAATTGAGCACTATAAAACCTATGGGGGCGGGGGATCCATCATCAATATTCCTAAAGGATAAATACAAAACCATTAACCTGGAGGCAGTCAAACAGAATGTTATATAATCTTGCCTGTAAGCTGAAGATATTACTGACGTTTACAACCAATGCTTTGTGGAAATGATAAATAAGACACAGATGACGTGGAGTAAATCTGCATGCTTCACAGTAGCTACCCAGCTATTCTGTAGCTAGCTTGCGCACTCTCTCTTTCCCTCTCCCCCTGTCTCTCTGTCAAGCACATGGGTTCCCTGGAGAAATGAGTTAAGAGGTAGGCAACTGGGGAAAGAAAGAAACTATTTAACTTTCTCTCACTTACAGGAATGAGCAGGCCTATCAGTGACAAATGGGATAGCTTTTAAAAAAGTTACAAAAGGATAGTATGGGTAGCATATCTCGAATTTCAGATCTGGGTCTTCCTTAGCACCACCTGGAAATACACCTAGTGTAGAACCTTTGCCTATTGTATCAAAACCTTTTGTTATTTGTTTCTTCCCTCTTCAATGGGTATTTTTTTAAACCATTTTTAAATCTATAGCTTAACTACATCTTAACAATGGTCTGAGTCCATTTCTGCACTAGATTGTTATAGTGTTATTATTCCATTTTCAACATCTTATGGAATCCTGGGATTTGCAGTTTAGAGAGGAGCATTTAGAATTCTCAGCCAGAGAGCTCTTTGGCAACCTCAGATTCCATAGGATGTTGAAAGTGGAATAACAGCACTATAACAGGCCAGTGCGGAAATGGAGTGAGTCTTCCTGGTTTGGTCCATTCAGAGTAGATCCACTTAGTCAACTGTTGACTGACTGGCAAATAAACATGGGAGAGAGATACAGTGTCATGGAAAGGTTTGAGTGCTGGACTACAACTCTGGAGACCAAAGTTCAAATCCCTGCCTGACCATGGAAACTCACTCTCTCAGCCTCAGAAGAAGCCAAAGGCAAAGCCCCCTCTAAGTCCTGCAGGTACTGGCTGCTCTTTGCTCCCTCAGAGGCCACAGCAGTGGCTGTTGGAATGGTGGAAAGGCCTCTTACTCACTTGGCCAAGGCAAGATGTCTGGCTGTTGCTCTCTTCTTCACAGTAGTGCAGGTGAAATGGAGGGCTAGTCTCTCACAAGCTGCTGGGACCAAGACCCAATGGAGCTATGCCTGGTGGCTGATCTCTCCTTCAGTGGCCAGAGCAGTGGTAGGTGGAACTGGACAGGGTATTACTTCAATGGGACAGGACAACTGGTGTGAAAGAAAGCAATACCCAAACAGAGATTGTTCTTTTGGGCAAGATTTCTCAGTCAGTAATAGTTGCCCATCCCACCCTTACTTGTGAAAAGGTTTCCGAATGTGCTCATTTACAGGCAAATCAAAACAGAGATGGATTATAAAACAAAATTTGTGTCCTTTTTTGTCTGCCTCTTCAGTATCTCCTAAACAGCTAATTGTTAATATGGAGCCTCAGCACAGATTTTAACAACTGTGTCACTCTCTCATTTTTGATGAAAATTACGGTATTCTAGTCTACTTGTAATTAGCATGTAATTAGTACTTCCAGCAGCAGCTATAAATACTTATCTAAATGCTGGCTAGCTTGATACCCAGCACACATGATCATTATACAATTTTCTTCCATTTCCCCCCAGCATAAATTCCAGGGGAAACTGGGTTAGACTTGGGAAGCCTACGAGTGCAATTCATGCTAACTGGCATGTCACTTGAGCAAAAAGCAAACTTGTGCCATGTTAATAGGGTGGTGGTAGCACTCAAGAGAGGCCAAGCGGGCAGGCAAACAAGCCATCCACCAGTTGGGCAGTCTGCACTGCGAATGAATCGCAATCCATCTTCTGTTTCTGGCTAACTCTGTGTGAACACGGGTGAAGAAACACAGGGAGGAAGCTCACTTACCCATCTTTTCTTTCGTAAAACATGTGTGCAGGTCACAAAATGAAAATGTGTTGAGATTCTCTTCAATTAAACCACAAGAGTGGAATGGAATACTCATTACCTAACAGGCAACATCTGCAGTTCTTGTAGAAAACTACTATTCCTTTCATAGAAGTTTTTATATAAGAATTGCAGATGGCAAAATGAATGCATCTGTCTTTCCGTCTGCCAACTGTGGATGAAGAACCTGATTCTCTAGTCATGCAATGCTCCAAAGCATCCGATTGCCATTGAAAAGGAATCTGGCACAGGCTCAGAATCCTTGAAAACACTGCTATCAGGACTACTTCTGATAGCCTCACATGTGTTTTTGTTCTTTTTAATGGACTGTGGATGGCTTTACTTGATCTATTGGTTAAATGGATGTTGTTCAGTGGGTATCTGAAGGATCACATCTTCCCACATCAACCTGCCTGAAATCTTAGATCTTCAGTAGGCATTTCTCTCAATCCCACAGCCTTCAGAGGCACATTTGCCAGAAATGCACAAGGGGGCCTTCTCCGTGGCTGCTCCCACACTCAAGGATTCGCTTCCTCCGGACACTGGGCTTGCAAGCCTCGATAGTAAAGCTCCTTTTTACCATCTTTTTATGTTGGCCCAGCCTCACGTTTTTCCTCCAAATCTTCTGTCTAGCTGGAAGGATTTTTAGCAGCATTGGCATTGGGAGGATGGTGGAGAAGGGCTAGAAAAACAGAGACTTGCAGTGTCAGATTGCAGCAGAATGTCTGCAGTAACCAAAGCAACGAAGTTTAAGCTGGGAAAGAATGGGGTTCTACTTTAGCCAAACTCTATTATCACCAATTCTACCATGTGTCTGTCCACAAAAGGCAAGGTAAATCACAACTGCCTCCAGGCTTCCCTACTGAGCATGCAACAAAGAGCAAGGTGTAGGGGGAGAGTAGATAAGCCTGCCTCACCAGCTCTCTCACCGCCACCACCGCATGTTTAAAAAAGCACAGATCTATACATCTGGCAACCAAAACAGGAATCATAAGAAGAGCTGAGACTGGAAACGCTGTCCTATGAGGATCTGCTTAGGGAGCTGGGTGTATTTAGCCTGGAGAAAGAAGGTTAAGAGGTAACCTGAGAGTTATGTTTAAATATTTAAAAGGATGTCACATGGAAGATGGAGCATGCTTGTTTTCTGCTCTTCCAGACACTAGGACACAGAGCAATGGTTTCAACCTTGAGGAAAAGAGATTCCACCTAAACATTTGGAAGAATTTCCTGATGGTAAGAGCAGGTCAACAGCAGAATACACTGTCTGGGAGTGTGGTGGAGCCTCCCTCTTTGGAGGTTTTCAAGCAGAGGACGGATGGCCATCTGCTGGAAATACTTTGTGTACTGGATTCGGCGTATAGCCCTTGTGGTTTCTTCCAGCTCTATGATTCTATAATTCCACGTTAAAAGAAAAAAATAATCCCTGGGAACATTTTGTAAGAAGCCTTCAAGCGAACCTCAAGAATTTTTTGTTTACTTATCCAAAGCTTACCTGACCTGATTGTTTCATTTCACATGTGCATGTTGTTCTTTTTGAAGAAAAAGCTTGCTGAAACATGTTGAACTGTCCCTCTCCTTTTTTGTATTGCAAGAACCTATTTCTATTCTTTCTTAACTTCTGCCTCTGCTATCAAATTTTCTGTTAAAGAAGTAATGCCAAGGAACATACCTGCCTCATTAGCTGAGGTATATCTGTAATGGATTTTTTGTTTTAGAGCTGTACTGTTTTTAATCTATACTTTTAAATTAACATTGTATATAGTTTTGATCTGTAGACAGCTGAGTCCTATTGTAATTTCAACTTTTGGTACGTTTTTTACTATGTGTGATTTTATTTGTATCTCTTTTCATTCTCTCAGCTCCTTTAAGTGCCAATCCTGGTGAAAAGGCATGATATAAATGAACCAGAATTCTTTTAAAAAAAAAAATTAGCAGGGCTTTTTAAATTATAGTAGGGATTATGACATCATTGGTTCCACCTCCCTTTGCACTTAATTGCAATCCTTGTAGAAACTGCACAGAGGCAGAACGGATTTTCTCTGTAACAATACAATATTCTAAGCTATCCTGCTCGAAATGCAAAGTAGTATGAATGGCTAGGTCTTGAGTGGGCAGTGGAGAGCCATTAGCTTCCTGAAAAAATGTGCTCTTGACAGAGGTGACAACTCTTAGAGCTGGTTTGATGATGCAAGTCAATGCGGATTTCCATACTTTAGGCCCTCCTTGCGCGTGTGGCTTTCACAACAGCCATGCTGAATGCCTCTACCTCAAAATATACAACCATATTACTGCTTCTGTTGTTTTTCTTTTAAAAATAAAGTCTAGGGGCAATAAATGAACAAAGTTTGGCTATATAATATTAGATGAATACCTAAGTAAAATTCACAAGCCTGTAAATGCATGCAAGAAATTTTAGATCCACAAAAATTAAGGTCAAGTAAATTAATGACACAAATGTATGTGCACTGGCATGTCTTGCTCTTCAGGATGTGGACTGGCATAAAAACTAGCTGAATGCAGATAGAATCAGTGAGAATGCCCTTTCACACTGTACCATTTGGTCACTATATTCCGCTTTAGCTGCCATAGTTTCATCGCATGCAACTCTGGGATTTGCAATTTAGGAAAGGTTGCCAGATGAAATTACGGACAGTGCTCCTGTAATTTTAGCAATTGTGTAGAAGAGGCAATTCCAGCAGGTGTTGCTTTCAGGATACAACTGTTCTACACAGTTGTTAATGAGGCAAGAATTCCCTGCCCCTTATTTCACCTGGAAATCCTAAGTTTAGGTAGAGCTACTTAGAATACCCAGCCAGAGACCTGTAGTGCCTCACCAAACTACAAACCCAAGGATTCCACAGGATAAAGCCACAGCTGTGAAAGTGAAATAATTGTGCTATAATTCCTTAATGTGAAAGGTCCCACAGTTTTTATGGTTGTCTCCAACCTCTCTTTCCTCTAACTGTACACATACGATCTGAAGGCATATCTACAGGAAGAGTTGCTAGTGTTCCAAATATAGAAATATTTCTGCGTTTAAACTAATACTAAATGTGAAAGCAAAGGATCACTGTTCTGTGTCACTGATTTTCTCTGAATTTCACAGTACCATGCTTTAATAAATATCACATGTGCCATATAGGAATGGATAGGTTTGGCAATTTTGCTTTCTCCCATGTCAATTTTTTTAGAAATCTTTCAAAAGTTCTTTCCATCATGTTTATAAAGATACATAAATTTGTTAAGTTCTTGTTAAAAAGGAGTCAAATAATGCTCTCACCAATCTCCTCATGCCACATTCAACAGATAAAAGTATTATCAGAATGTGAATAAGCATTGTGCTTGTCTGCCATGCAGCTCTTAAAAACAAGGAACTTGCGAGGAAAAGAGAGGTGACACCCCTTCATTCAAAGAATCAGCATGCTATAGTGGTTTGAGTATTGAACCGGGATTCTTGGAGACCGAGGTTCAAATTCCCTGGTCAGCCATGGAAACCCACTGGCTGAACCTTGCTGAGTCACACTCTCTCACCCCCAGAGGAAGGTGATGGCAAACGGCAGAAATAACTTGAACTCACACACCAATAACCCTTCATTCCACACTGCAATTGTGACTAAATACACAGGGATTCAAACCTAGATTTTTAAGAATGAAGCACAAAAAGGCCACTCTGTGTGTGCATTAATCTGTCATGTTTCATTTTTATACACATTCATCTTTTCTTTTTTTAAAGAAAAATTTCCTTTCTGTCCCAGTAATGAAGAAATATGTAACCTCTGAAAAGGCATCTTATAATACTTCTTTTATTTCTGATGTCATGAGATGCACTGAGTGTGGCTGGCCATGGACAAGCAATATTAACTGTATTTTATTAAAATATTTCTATGCTGCCCTTTATTATGGGATTTCAGGGCACGGTAGAGATAAAATGTGTAAACATGTTAGCTGCCTTGAGTCCCCAATTTTGGGGAAAAAGTGGGGCATACATAAGGAGGAGGAGACAATGACAATAAATAATTTAAAGCCATTCCAGACCAAAACAGCACAATGACTTAAAAAGGATAAAAACATGTTAAACACGGTGAAAAGTTAGAACAGCTTAAAGAGCTACAACAGTGAAAAACTATGGACGTGGACAACTAAATCCCAAAGGTTTTAATAAAATGCCATTTCTTGACTAGGCACTGGGAGGAAAAAACAACGATGTAACCCAATTGGATGAAATAAATTATTTGTTTATTATACAAATAAACCAGAGATGCGTTAAGTTCAGGGCTCCTGATGTTATTTCGATGGCCTGTCACCCCTTAAAATATCCCATGGAGCTCTTTTTCTGGCCTAAGAAACAAAACAAAACGGTGAGTTGCTTCCACTGGCAAACAAAGATCTACAGTCGCATGAATTGCCTACTGAGGTGGGTATGGTCTCCTTCTATGACTGTCTTCAAAAACCGACTGGGCAGGTACCTGCTGGGAAATGCTCTAGCTGGAGATCCTGTGCTGAGCAGGTAGCAGGGACTCACCTGGAATACTGTGTCCAGTTCTGGGCACCACAATTCAAGAAAGATATTGACAAGCTGGAACATGTCCAGAGGAGGGCCACCAAAATGGTGAACGATCTGGAAATCATGCCCGACGAGGAGAGGCTTAGGGAGCTAAGTATGTTTAGTTTAATGAAAAAAAGGTTAAGGAGTGACATGATAGCCATGTTTAAATATTTGAATGGATGTCATGTTGAAGATGGAGCAAGCTTGCTTTCTGCTGCTCCAGAGACTAGGACATAGAGCAATGGACTCAAACTACAGAGCCGTTCGACAGTGGAATATGCTGCCTTGGAGTGTGGTGGAGTCACCTTCTTTGGAGGTTTTTAAACAGAGGTTGGATGGCCATTTGCTGGGGGTGCTTTGAGTAAGTTTTCCTGCATGGCAGGGAGTTGGACTCGATGGCTGCTGTGGTCTCTTCCAACTCTATGATTCTATGAGTTCCAAGAGCAGCAGTTCCTCTTTCAAACAGATTGCAGGTTTCCCTCCACAGTTTAATATCAAACGTTACTTGGTTTACTAAACTAGATATAGACTTCTGTCCACTTTCTATTTGGTTATTGTGGAGGGCTCTTTGGCAGTCTGTGTGGCCCCAGAGGGTCCCGGGAGCAGAAAATCAGTCCCCAGGCTTGCCACAGTTTTCCTGGAGATGAGAGATTGAGTTGAGAATTATACATCACTCATAGTTTCATGACTAGCCTCAGCAATGCATACCCTGCCTAGAAATCTGTACTACCAGATATGGCAAATCTAAGGCTAAGTAGCACACTTGGTGTGTTCATTTGCATGTCAATGGCTAGCACAGTCAACCTCCTGGAGGCTGTTTCCTCACAGAATAGCTGCCTTGAGTGCTGGGAACAAGCTGAAAAGATTTTGGGTCTGCTGCCTTGTAAAGCTTTTCTCCCAAGGAAATGAATGGCTTTTGCACAGTGGTCAAAATTGATCCCATTTTCCATGTCTGAAGTTTCCCCTTGTACTTCTCCCAGCTATCATTTGCAAATCTTTAACAAGAAATGAAATTAGGGGAATGTGAGCCCTGCCAGGGGCTCTCTCATGAAGGTACTGAAACGAGAATTATTCTCCATCTGCAATAAGTAACAGGTATGAATGACATGCTGCGCTTAGCCAGGTATTAATTTTCTCTCCTGCTTACTTGACATCAGTTTGCAAAAGTGTGAGTTAAATTAAAAAAAAAGGGAGGGGGAGAGCTCTCTAACCGTATATAAATTTTGATTGCTAAATTTATCTCCAGGTTACTAATAGTCAGATTCTGAAACCAGCTACAGCTAAATTAAGCTGACACTGCACCTTAATCTTTCTGTTAGTCCCAACTAAAGCTACTTAATCAACGAGACTTACCTGTGTACTGATCTGATCAATTCAATGGGCCTATTTTAGTTTGGACGAACTAACAGAATTTCAGCTTCGATGCGACTGAGTTTTGCCTGTCTCTGCTTAACAAGGGATAAACTAGAGCAGTGGTTCTCAACCTGTGGGTCCCCAGATGTTTTTGTACTTCAGCTCCCAGAAGCCCTGAGCATTGACCATAGTGGCTGGGGCTTCTGGGAGCTGAAGTCCACGAACATCTGGGGACCCACAGGTTGAGAACCACTGAACTAGAGAAAACGTCTATTTGCACTATGGAAAACAAAAAAGCAGGGAAGGTGAATGTCAGGCCCTGGAGTTAAATCTGTCCCTCTGCGGTTCCCCAGAAGGCGAGATACCCTTCTCCATAAAAACATGATGAGATAGTTTCCCATTTTGGTTTTGGGTTTTTTTGGGGGGGGGGTGTTTTGCTTTGCAGGGTTCTCTCCATATTAGCATACCCTCTAACATTTCACAGATGAAAATCAGGATACATGTAGCTAAGCACCACCAGAGTGTAGTCAAGATGGCAAAAGTTATTTAAGAGGAAGAACACGTAAGATAAGACAGGCTGCAGAAGTTTGCTTTTGCCTCAGCTTACTGGGAAGACCAAGATTCTGCCCCTCTCCTCTCCTCTCCTCTCCCCCCTCCTCTCCTCTCCTCTCCTCTCCTCTCTCTTCTGTGTGAATTAAGTCCAAACTATTTTTACACTTTGTAATCAATTCCCAGAAACTGGAATAACCTGAAGGTGAAAGAACTGGGGGAGGAAAGAGAAGCTGTGACATTTTAAAGCACCTGAAGAAGTGGGATGTCCAGTTGGCTTTGCTCTTCCTACCATGAATTTTAATGCCAGGCAGCACTTTGAAGTTTAATACCATGTAATGCCATGTAGACCTTTAAACAAAGGGCTAGAAGGGACTAATGAAACCAAATGAGAAAACAGTGTGTTGGAAATGAAGGAATGTTCTTTTAATGAACTATGATAAGAGAGAGAGAATAAATTCAGGTGCAAGGTCAAGCCATTGGCAAGCGGAGTTTAAGCCTTGGAAAAGAGTTGTTTTAATTAGCTGTCAAACAGGATATTTGCATGCAGAAGTTTGTAATGTTACTGCTTATAAGGCACTGTAAATTCAATAGTTCTTTAGTCCTGGGAATAGCCAGAATGTGCTGAAGTTATTCTGCCGTTCCTGAATAAAGCTTTTTAAACTTCTGACCCTTATTTCTGGGACTGGAGTTTGCCTTTACACAACATGGAATGAAAGGATAAATTAGGCCTGTTACTGTCAAATCAGGAGAGCAGATTGAAACACAACTACTCCTAAGTTTTAGCTAAATGCAGAAAGAACTTTAAGATAAAACATGGTATTTTTGATTCCATCCCTTTACCTTTCACACTGCCC
The DNA here is from genome assembly GCA_948472985.1 of Iguana delicatissima. NCBI lineage: Eukaryota > Metazoa > Chordata > Lepidosauria > Squamata > Iguanidae > Iguana > Iguana delicatissima. The sequence continues at coordinate 12,709 of CAOKZL010003773.1, read as the reverse complement.
ATTACAAGAATGTTCCATCCTCGAACCTCCCTGAGATTGAAATCAGTCCTCAGGCTGAAAAAGGTTCCCACGTCCTTGCCCTAAGACCTCCTACTCAAAATCCCTCCCTAGTGAGGACTAAGCATGTGCACCAGCCACAGAATACTGACTGTTGTTTTTGCTGTGGTGCAGAAAATGCGGCAACCTGAGAGGGCACAGCCAGCTAGATGGAAGCTTTCTCAAACATAGTTAAAAATTAACAGTATACAAAAGTTAAAAAGCAATTAAACCATCTTAAAATCTGACACCCGTTTAACCAAAGTTCAACAGCAGCAAATTAAGTCCAGCTCATTATACAAGGCCAGGTTCCTCTGGGGAAAAAAAAAGAAAAATACAATGGTCAAAGATCTGCCAGAATGAAAAGGGTTTTTAACCAGCTTGTGGAAACACAATAAGGAGGGGGTCAGTCTAGTCTCTACTGTTTGTGATATGTCTTTCTAGCATTTTTGCTACATTTTGACTTGTACTTGTTTTAATCTGTACTGCAAGCTGGCAGAGACTGCAATCATGCTGGGAGAATAGCAGGATTCAAATTGAGTAAATAAATAAACAGACAGAGTGTTGCGGCTTCGACCTGTGGCCCGCTGTACCAGACCCACTGAAGAAATGAAGTTGCTAAAAATGTAAGCCACTGACGAGGATATCAAGAGGAACTATGGGAATAAGTGAATAGCATTTCTACTTGCATTTTTTTCAAAAAAGAAGCAAAATATTTCATATCTATGTATTAGACAAGAGGAATCACTCCAGAAACTTAACTAAGCTAAACAGACCATCTGTATGCTCTCTTTCATCCAAAACTGCAAATACTACATGTATTGGATAGAAAACACACGAGTTCAAACACACACACCTTCTTTGATTACCAGAGCATTTTGCCTGGTAGGTTTTATTCTGCTTCTCGCATCCTTAAGAAAATTAACTGAGGCACTTTTAACAACTGATGCAAAACAAAAGTGCAGTTTTGACTGGCTTTGAAATGGACACAAAGAACCCAAGAATGTGACCAAGATTCTAAATGACAGTGGAGCACCACAGTCTTAGTTCCATCTGACCATGTGCCCTGCCCAGCCTACCTGTGTAGCTAATAGCGTCCTGACCATGTTTCCAAATCACTGTAGGCTTGGGTGCTGGGAAATAATATCTGCAGGTCTTTGGGACAAGCATTTGAGGCTGGACCTTGAATTGCCTGTTCTCAATGCGCCCCATGAGTGGGAAAGCATCAAAGACATCCTTTCCAACATCCCAAACTCCCAGCATCTTGGAAACATCCATTCTCAATGCTGGTGGGCAGCAAAAGTAACTTTTGAGGGTCACGTTTGGTCACTCACAAGTATAAAAGTAAATCCTCAGCAGTGGTGAGATCGTGGCCCATTTTACCACCATGTAACTGCTGAACAGATTGCAAGCACGTGGGTGTTGTTGGGTTTTTTTTAATCTGCTTTTCTGACAGGCCTCAAAAGGGCTAAGAGTGTGATTGTGACCGTTTTTATACATTACGCTGAGGCTGAAGAGCCAAGCCAGGGAAGGAAAATGGGGAGAAGCAGCAAACAAACAATTCAAGCAAATGACGTTTCCATGGGGAAAATGCTGAGACAGCACAAAAGACGCACATAAAAGTAGAGGTTAACCCTGCAGTAGCCTCATTTTCACATATATTGGCAAACATTGACACCCGAGCAACGTTCTGCTCGGAAAGTGGCAAAGGAAGGCACTGGGCCATCTGTTGCTAGGGATGACATCACCCTTCCCTTCCTTAGGGCTTTCTCTCTGGAACTGTATTTGACTCATTAATCAGCAGGGCTGTGAATGGGCTCCATTCACCGAGATCTCAACTGTCAGCACTTGAGATCTGAGGTTCAATAGAGACAATCCAAGAGGACTGGCTACAGTTGTCAATGTTCTTGCTGTTGTTGCTGCATCTAAATAACTCCTTGGATGGGAACATGTGTTATTTTTAATTAGAGGGGGAAACTTTATTTGCTTACATTTGTTGATGAAATAGTAGACAATGGACAGAATCCTGTTGGTGCATGAAGTGGTTGCACTTTTTTTTTCAGAGTTGTGCAATGCTGGTGAGGAAAGGTCAACAAAAGCTGCTGGTTCCAAAAAGCCTACATCTTCAATGCCTTACTTTCTTTACAGACATTTTCCAGCCTTTCTTCCAGTACTGGCTGTTGGCTCCCATGTCACGGGGGCAGTGAATCCATTCTAAGGTTTGCCTAGCTTTAAAGGAGTTCTTCAAGGTGCTCAATCTATGTGGGGGTCAGCATCTTGGACAGTTCCTTGAAAGCCTAAGTTAAAACCTGAAATAGATTTACAGGCCCAATGACACGGGAGCCACCAAATGATGCTGCTTTCTCCTTCTGCTGTTACAGCCTATGTCAGTGTACTTGCACTGGTATAGTGCACCCAGCAGGAACGTAAGTTGTTTTCTTTAAAGTAGAAATTAGTACTGATGGCTTTCAACAATCTGGGAACTGCAACTCTACAAACATCTAGGCCTCCTGGCCTAAATTACCCAAGCCATGATAACTCCTGTTTTTACCACTGCGACTCATTATACACATTTAAAATTTGTTTATTGACCACAAACTTTCTTTGGAAACCCTGCTGAGAGTGCCCCTGCCAAATGAAGTGAGGTCACCATCGGTCAAGGATTCTTTTTATTAGTGCCACCCAACAGCCTTCCCAGAGAGCTTTACCTGGCCCTGTCCTAACAGTCTTTTTGGCACCAGGTTGTTCACTTTAAATATTCAATGTAGCATATGCTGTCTTGGCCTTTGTTTTAAAATCAGTGTTTTTAACTCTGTGGTGTGCTTTAGTTTTGTATTCCATTCTTTTATTCAAATAGGATTAGAAACCTGCTGGTTAGTCCCAAGTAGAGTAAACCCACTTGGTCAATTGTTGAATGGTGCATCAACAATGAGGTACATCAAACTGTTTTGGTGCCTCTACTCTAGTTGGTACTAAAAATATGATTTAGGCCATAGTGTTGATTTTATGATTTTATTTTTATGGCTTTAAAATAGACTTATCCATTGTTAAGCTGCCCAGAACACTTTGATTAAGATCCTATTTGATGCTGGAGGAAGATAATGGCCCATAAATGAGTTTACACAGCAGTTCAGCACAGTCACAGTCAACAGTGAAACCAATTTGTCAACAGTGGAAAGAAAGTCTCCTGTCATCCCCTGTGGTCAGTCATTGGCTGTTTTGGTCAGGAGTTGGGAACTTCTGGCTGTTGTACAGCTTAGGAAAAACAGTTCTGTATGGCAAAAAATTAGTTACACTATATAACCTCCTTATTATTCTAGCATAAGCAGAGTTGTAGAGGCAATACAGCAAACCTTTGACTACAACTTCTCTGTTTTTCTGCTCTCTCTTTCTAATTATTTCATATATCAATGTATATTACAGCCAGCCGTCCACGTTCACTAGAGTTGGGGAATCAAGATACGAAAGTAGAAAAACCATGTGCAAGATTTCCAAAACCCAACCACTTCATAAGACTACCGAAGCTCATTATACAACCACCAGCAAATGGCGGGGGGCAGGATCCTCTACCCCTTCCTTTCCTGCATCTCCTGACATTTCAACAGCTCCATCTCATACCCTCGTTCTTCACTTTCCTACCACACCACTCCTTATTCAGCATTTACAAGCCACACAACTCAATGGGATTTTGAAGGCAGCACCTCAGGATTCTGTAACCCCTTTTCCTCCGGGCTTTCCTTCCATTTCCAATCCTTTAAACAGACCTGTCTCCTACCCTCTTCACTCACCTTCTCAGAGACACCTCCTCCCCTTCTCCAGCATTTAGAAGCCCAAACAAGCCCAAACAACTGAATGAGATTTTGAAGGAAGTTGCATGGGGATTCTCCACCTCCTTCCCTTCCTCTCATTCCCTCCATCACACATTGTTTATATAGATTCATCTTCTACTCTCTTTGCACACCTTTGCAGCCACACACCCCCTTTATCCAGCATTTAGAAGCCCAACAACTCCTGGAACAGTCATGAGCATGCAACTCCAGGTTGCACATTCATATCTGTAACACAGGGTAATAACTACATAACCAAGTAGGTATTGCCATGCCACAAATGATTAAATAGGTATTTTTCAAACTATTCTAAATAATTGAATAGGTATTGCCAATCTACTAAAAATAAACAGTCTTACTATTATTAGTAAATAAATGGTCTTGTTACTACAAAGTACCATTATGGGTAAAGACTAGGCCCTTTTCTCACATGGGGGGGCCGAAACGGGGCAGCGCATGCAGGGGCGGAGCTTACTTGCTAGTGTTTTGCTCCGTCTCTGCTCCGACCCTGCGGGGAACGCGGTTCCGCCGCTTCACACACTGCCGAATTTCGGCGGTGCTCTGCGGTGCCAAAAATGGCGGCCAGCGGCTTCCAGCGGCGCTCCGCCAATCAGGGCAGCGCGCCAGCCGGAAGCCCGCCCCCGGGCAGATCTGCAGAGATGCACTACTGCGCCTCTGCAGATTCTCACCGGGACCTGCCACGGATTAGTGCGGGCGAGTTTGATAAAAACCACCTGGGAAGGTGGTTTTTAAAAAACTCGCAGCGCCACCCCTGCGGCTGGGCTAGAGTGGTTGGAGGTGTGGAGCCTCACCGTTTGCAACCGCGCTAGCTCATCTCGCAATGTGAATGACCTCCGTCTCCGGTCATCGGACCGCGGGCTTTTACCCCCGTGTGAAAATGGCCTTAGTCTCCTGCAGCACAAAAAAAGGAGGAAGGGAAGGGGGAAGAAGGTAACCCAAGGTCTGGATGTTTCTCTGTACTGCACCTGAAGAAGTGGGTTTATATCCATGTTAAAAAGCTGATGCTAAAATAAAGGTGCTAAGTTCCTTTTTCTCCTCTCCTCCTCCCTTCCTCCTTTTTGTATTATAGGTAAATAGGCAATGTCAAATTACATTTTTTTCTGTTTAATTTAAGATGTCAGCAATTAGACCTGCGGCTTGCTGCATGGGAGGCCTATGAATGCAGAACGCTGTCTTAGATCCATTCAGACTGTCTGCCCATGGAGTGCTTTCCCAAAGACAGCTGCTTTCCCAAACTCCCTGCAGCCACAACGGACACAAGAGAGGCACAGCGGCTAGGGAATTTCTTGAATTGTTCCCAGACTATGTCAGTTTATTTGCACTGAAATCAGTAGGATATAATTTATGGGATCTATAAAACCTACCATACTTGAAAGTTTAAAAGAGAAAAGAAAAGCTGAGAACAGCAATCTGTACTAAATATTATATATTCTGAGTGAAATTCTATGCATGGACAATGACCAGAAAATGCAGCAAAGCCAGAACAGCCTGATATTCCCAGTACAACCCCAGATTTATCTGCTAGCTGGGAAAAAAATAGCTCAAGCACTTTGGCACACTAAAGGCATTAAACTTTCAGAGAGATGAAATGAAACATGACAAATTACTTAGCGAGTCCACAAAACTGTACAGACCAGAAAACACTTGGGTCTTATTACTCATCTACTTTCTCCTCCTGTGAAGAAAGAGAAGCAAAAAAGGAAGAGAAAGCACACAGATCAGATACATCTGGCAAGCAGAATTTCCAGTTTTATGGCTTGTATAGTGAGATTCTTCATTATGATTGGTACTTTTATGAAACGATAGGCATTGCTGGTTCTAATTCAGATCCCAAGCTCAGAGGTCAACAAATACAGATCCTAGTGTTTTTGTTTTGTTTTGTTTTGAAATCTATCTCATCATTTATCTTTTAATGTATACTTTCTAACATGTTTGACTGGAACTAGAAGGGGTGGGAAGATATTGGGACTCAGACATGCCATATTGGCCCTTCAGGAGACCTTGGAGGGCTGCATCCTCCTATAAAGAACTATTTTTCTCAAAATGCCCTCTAACTCCTACTAGACGGTGCGAAGAAATTTTTGCCATGTTCTTCCATTTTTAGGCCTGGGGCAGCTTTATTTTATTTTATTTTTTTTGCAATAGGAAGTAATCCAGAAGTCAATTCTTTCTCACTTCCTGTTTTTAAAACAAGCTAAATAAGCCCATCGGCAAAAGCATGGCAAATTGCTCTCAGTTCCTAGAGGACATCTGGGGCAAAAATACTGAAAACTATTTGAACCCTGGGGGTTTAGAAGCCACAAAAACGACCCTTGCTCTTTGTCTGCCCATGAACTAGATGTCTGAAGAGGCATGTAGCTACTGATTGCCTGGTCCTATTCTTAGAGGTTTGTTGGCAGCACGTCAGGACTTTGTTGTTTACCCCGCTGCCGAAAACAGCAACATCATCTTTTTCTCCCCACTTTCTCCCACATAGTGAACATGAAAAAATGCTATATAGGGAGTTAAAATTGTAAAGTGTGACATACAATTCTGGGAATATTTTGGGAGCCTTCTGAAACAAGAGCCTGCACTCTGATCTGGCTTAATATTTTCACAAAGCCAAATCCAATTGGATACTTGGTACTTTGAAATCATCACAATGATGATAAGATATCCAATTAGTAGAGTCATGCCGCAAGAAGAATATTCTTTTAAAGAAGAAAGACATGGGGAAAAAGTGGCAAGGCAAATCAGAGTGGAAATGAATGAAAGCAGACTAGTGAAACAATATGGCTATTCAAGTGGTATCTTCATTAATAGGGTAAGCAAGAAGAGAGGGACAGAGGGAAATGCAGCCAGACATGTCTCTAATCCCCTCCCACTCTCCACTGGAAACAGAATGGCCATCAGTGGGTAGGTGGGATATCATAACACAACAGAAAGTCATAGAATCTTAGAATAATAGAATGGGGATGATGATAAAGAAGCCATAGCAGCTTTCCCCCATGTAGATTTTTTACATTATGTTCAACCATGTAGAATCTCAGCTAATATGAGCAACCAAATGTGAAATGCATGACTGAGTTAAGCAACGCTCATCTGCTTGTGCAGTGCAGAACGGCACTGCATGTGGAATTCGGATTCTGCAACCTTCAACTAAATACAGACTTCCACACTGAATAAAAAAGTCCAACTGCTTCCACAGAACTTATGCATATATAAACCACAGAATCATAGAATCATAGAGTGGGAAGAGACCACATGGGCCATCAGGTCCAAACCCCTGCCACGCAGACATACACAATCAAACATTTTTGACATAAGTATTTTGATTGTGTTTCTGATAGATGGCCATCCAGCCTCTGTTTAAAAATCTCAAAAAAAAAAAGAGTCTCTATCCCACTCTGAGCATCCTATTTCACTGCTGAACTGTTCTTACTGTCAGGAAATTCTTCCTAATGTTTAGGTGGAATCTCTGTTCCTGTAGTTTGAATCCGTTGCTTTGTGTCCTAGTCTTTGAAGCAGCAGAAAGCAAACTTGCTCCATCTTCTGTATGACATCCCTTCAAATACAGGCTTTCTTCCACTTATTTGAGAGTTTAAGGACTGGATCCCTGGCAGAAAATGGAATTGTTGAAAATGGAATTGATTGAAAAGCAGAACCCATGCACGAATGATTTATGGAGGCTCCTGTGGGACTGACTGCATGCATGCTGCTTGCCAAGTTTCTCAGCCAACTTAGCACTCCCCCCGCCGCCGATCCCTTTGCAAGCAGCATGCATGTGTGAGCAATTCCAGGCAAACTTCTATAGGCAAGAAGAACTGATGAAAGAGTGATACCTTTGTTGAATTAATGGAACTTGAATTTGAATTTATGTCGAATTAATGGAATTCATGAATTAATAGAATTCAATAGATTGACTTGTCAGATAACAGGACATCAAAAGATGGGGCGTTCCTTTATTTAAACATGCTAGCATGTCACTTCTCAACTTTCTCTTCTTCAGGCTAAATGTATCCAGCTACTTAAGCTGCTCCTCATAGAACACTGTTTCCAGACTGATAGGTTTCTATCACTAACAGGATGCCAATCTGCATTTTATATTATTTCATTTTCCTACCATCATCATTATTAAAGGCATCATTATTATTACTGTTTCACTATCTTGCATAACAGTAGCTGCAACAAATATTTGCTGAAAATATACCACACATCTTACAGAATTTGATGGCCAGAGCGCATCATTTGAATATTTATTTATTTATTTGGTAAACTCAGCTCTATTTGCATTGGCCATGAACTGCAGATAAAATTATTTGGAAAACAAACTCTAAAAAAAATAAAATAAACTGGCATCACATTTCTGGCGAACATATGCTGGAGCTTTGAGAAGAATGAGCATCTTCTTTGCAGCCTCTCCTCACTTCCCAAAGTGCAACAAAGCTGAAATAACTGGAAAATTCTCTTCTCCGTCACCTTGCAGGTTGATTGTGTCACTTATCGAGCCTGTCATCACACTCACTTCTGTTCCAAATAATAGCTCCTGGCACACAATGCTTGTATATTGCGACGCATTAACAGCAAGCTGTGAGGAGCTGGCAAGTCAGAAAGAAATTGCTGGCTCGGATTTTTAGGAAGGGGGAGAGCAGAGAATAATGTTATTAGTTAAGGTTCAATAACTGACTTCCAGTGAGAAAAAAAGAAAAAATTTCCACCAGTATGAGATCCAGGGAACTCCAGGTTATCTATGGTTAGATGTGTGCAATTTTGGGAGTTTCTGTGAATTGGGTCTTCAGCAAAAGGCTCCAGCGTAGATGAGAACTGGGCTGAATCACAGCTACCCAATTCTTTTCAGCAAATTGTGTGTATTGGTCAAGTTGCCTGTTGACTTATGGTGACCCCCATGAGTTTCATCAGAGGTGAATTTGCCATTTCCTTTTTTTGAAATACAGCCTGTTATTCATCAGTGATCTCCCATCCAAGTACTAACCAGGGCTGACCCTGCTTAACTTCCAAGATTAGACAGGATCTGGTGCCTTTAGGGTGTTTAGACAGAATTTGTGACATAAGCAGGATGAAATGAAGATGCTGCCAAATATTTAAGGACTGGGAGTAATTTTCCAGTTTTTTGGAGGATGGATCAACATTCTACACAGGATGTGTCAAAGAGGGAGAGTGGAATAATAATATTATTAGTTAGGTTTCAACACTTTTTTATGTGTTGGATTCTAAAATGTTTTTCTTCAGTCAGCAGTAGCCAATACAAATGAAACTATGACATCTCATCTAATGAAAAGTAAGCTAATCTATCTCTCACTTCCTGTTTCTAAAAAGGGCTTTTTTTTAATGCATCAAAGGCGAGGGGAGAATACTTAAGAGACAACATTTTGCCATTCTCTGGGATCACATTTACTCATCTCTGAGAAGCAGATATATTCAAAACCTATGTTCTGGGTTGCAGTTCTGGCCCAATCATCTAAGCATCTTGATGTTCTGCAAATTAGCTAAGTGAGCAAAGTTACTCCACAAGGATTACACTACAGAAAAGGTGGGAATCATGTGGTCTCCCAGATGTTGCTGGACAGTAAGTCCCAGCAGCCCCAGCAAGCAGTCGATTGTGACAAACAATGGGAGCTGCAGTGCAATAACATATGGAAGGTGGCAGATGTTATATAAAAAAAATCAAGCTCACCTAAACAGTGGAACCGGAATGTAAATGTACATTAATTTCAGTCTAGCTTTTCTTGTTATTTCATCTTTTAAAAAAAAAAAACTTTAGGAGTGAATGAAAGTCAAGTTTGGTAGGCAGAATGCCACAAAGGTCTTGTTGAACTACAACATCCTCTTAAGATGCAAGAATTGTCCATCCTGCAGAGGAAAGTTAACACACACGCTTTTAAGTTCTGACAAAACATGCCAACTCCTTTGAGTCAGAGGGAGAGGGAACAAACATGGGGCTTTTTCTTAAGGTACAAAGGAAACCCTCATCAGAGCTTTTCAGCATGGCAGGTTATTCCCTTATGGAAGCCTGAAGTATTGCAGCATCAAATGTCAACATCAAAACAATATAGGGAAAAAAATAATTACAGACAGTGTTAGTGTTGTAAGCTGATAAGGACCAGATGGTCTTTTGTATTTACGGTTTGCTTTGTGCATACAAATGTGCTGGGGATCTAATTAGCCTTCTCCAAAACTCAAACTGGGTAATTACTATCATTATCCCCTTTTCAAATAAATCTGAAGTCTAAACTGCAATTAAGTTTTTATTTTTTATTTTTTTTTTACAGTTTTATATAGTCACAAGTTTTAAAGATTCCTCATTGGAATTGTTTCACCAAAAAAAGCCCCTCCCAAAACAAAACGAAACTGAAACGAAAACAAAAGCACACTTCTTACAGTGATTGGCATAAAGTGCTTATGTTTAACACTGGGAGGGAGGGAGCAGAAGAAAGAATAACTCAGCAAAAAAGGGACTGGCTTTTCAGCTTAAAGGGCTTTGCAAACAAGTGTTGAACCTAAGGATAATTGCGTCTTTGTTTCTAAGGCAATGTCACTTTCACTTGTATTGAGTAGCATCTTAAAGTCATCTGTAAAGTTGCACTAAAAAGCAGCTGCCATGGAATGAGATCTGTTTGAACCTTTTCTATATAACAGCCAGTGTCTCTCTCTCTGTCCCAGAAGGTGATTGTGTCCACATTCAATCAATCCAAGACAAGATGCTCTGCTGAATTAGAAGCAATTCAGACCATTCTACCTTTATGTTTACCTGCTAACATGACTAAGAGAGCCGATATGGCACTGTGGTTTGAGCATTAGAAGCCAACATGTGAGTCAAATTCTCTCTGTCTCAGAAGCAATGGTAAACCTCATTGGAAGAAATTTCAAGAAAACCCTAGCACTGAGTCACCATAAGTCACCATAAGTAGGAGTTTACTTGAATCATAGAATCATAGAGTTGGAAGAGACCACAATGGCCACAGAGTCCAACCCACTGCCATGTAGGAACACACACTCAAACCACTCCCAGAAAATGACCATCCAGCCTCCGTTTAGAAACCTCCAAGGAAGGTGACTCCTCAGAGGCAGCGTATTCCACTGCTGAATGGCTGTTATCATTAAGAAGTTGTTCCTGATGGTTAGGTGAAATCTCTTTTCCTGAAGTTTGAAGATCCATGTCTGAGTCCCTGGAGCAGCAGAAAACAAGCTCCATGACATCCCTTCAAATATTTAAAATTTATCAAATATTTAAACATGGCTATCATGTCATCTCTTAATCTTCTTTTCATAAGGCTAAACATACCTAGCTCACCAAGCCACACCTCATAGGGCATGGTTTCCAGACCCTTCACCATTTGGGTTGTCCTCCTCTAGACACATTCCAGCTTGTCAATATCTTTCTGGAATTGTCATGCCCAGAACTTGACACAATATTCCAGGTAAGGTCTAACCAAAGCAGAACAAAGTGTATTATTACTTCCCTTGATCTTGACACAATACTCCTATTGATGCAGCCCAGAATCACACTGGGTTTTTTTAGCTGGCACATCACACTGCTGACTCACGTTCAGCTTGTGGTCCACTAAGACTCCTAGATCCCTTTGACACATACTGTTTTCAAGCCACGCATCATCCATCCTGCATCTGTGCATTTCATTCTTTCTGAAGGCCAGTAACAGCAAGCCACACTGCTCAAAAGATCCCTTTGCCCTCTGCAGCTTGTGCTTTGAGGATTTCAAGCAAGGTTACAGATCTCCCAGGCATGGGGGCTCTCTAACACAGAGCTCTCTGCAGACTTTCAATCTCCATTTGTGAAGGTCTCCAGAGTTTTCAGGGGCATGCAGAAGCTTGTGGGCAGAGTTGCACGCATATCCATCTAGACCACTATGTGCAAGAACAGACTGATCTAGACCAGTACTGTGTGTCCTGGAGTTCTCTGGATGTTGCAACCCTCAACCATTCCAGAATATACCACTAAAGCACTCCTGAAAAATGCCCATTCAACCTCAGTATAAAGACCTCCAAAGAGGGAGAGTCTACCACACACATAGGCCCTTTTCGCATGCCAGTCCTGTTGCAAAATGGCCTTGGGAGCGTCACATGATTGCGAGGACCGTTCCACATGACGTCCTCGCAATTGCACAATGTTCCTGAGGCCATTAGGTGGCAATCATGCATTATATCATTTTTGGCTCGTTGCCGAAAATGATGCGTGATCGTGCGTCCCTCCCGTGTCCCACACGCACTTACCTGGTGTGTGGAGGCTCCGGATGTGCGGCCATCATGCTTCTTCCCCCAGCGCAGCCTAGGAAAGTACCCGGCTGCGCTGCAGAATGAAGGGGCAGAGCGCTCACGCTTCCTTCCAGCCAGCATGGAGCTGGTGCGGTGGGGAAGCGGAGGGGATGCAATTCCCTCTCGGACTGAGATGGAAGACGGTACATACCCCAATCTATGGGATGGCCAATTGTTCAGAAGGCACATGAAGCCACGCATCTGGGAAAGACAGCGTTGGCCCAGTTGTTAGCAAAGGATGTGTTTATAGATGGAATGAGGCAGTACACCATGCTGGCGTCTTCACGGTGTCAAATCTGCGCTCGGAACAACCCGCGTCAAGGACCAAGATTGGAAGAGGGAACCCAACATCAAGGATCTACTCCCTTTGAATCCCTAGTGGTGGACTTCACCGAGATGCCACGGATGGGACAATACCGGTATATGTTGGTAATGGTATGCACTCACACTGGGTGGGTTGAAGCATATCCTACTAGAACCGAGAAGGCGAAGGAGTAGTACGAGCTCTACTCCGAGACATCGTACCTAGATACGGGTTACCCCTTCACATCGGA
>CAOKZL010003772.1:0-71914 GCA_948472985.1 Iguana delicatissima | reverse complement strand
AACATGCTGTTTTCTTTGCAAATAAACCACGTGTGAATTTGTGTAAAATAAAACCCAAAGTGTGAATGTTTTTGTGAGTCCAGGTTTCTTCTTGTCTAGCTTTCTAGACAGTTGAAAAACAGATTTTGTCCCTATATTTTTGAAATATTTTTTAATCATGTTCCATCCATAATGCAAGCTATTGACTGGTCAATGTGAATTTCCCACTCTGTGAGTGGTCCATCTCCCCTAGGAATACCTTTGTAGAGTAAACGATATTTTTTTGTCTACCCAAGAAGAAGCCTAAGCCCCATTTAGACATTTTTCCTTCCTCCACTATCAAACAGTTTTGATGAGTTAATTATAGGCTTTTTAGCTAATCATATGCTTATTACAATTTAAAAGCAACTGACTATGGGCAGCATCCAGTGTTGTTATTCCACTGCTAAGAGTACTGGAGATTCAGCAGGGCCCAATTCTAGATTATGTGCAAGGTGCAGGCAGAAGCCAGCAAAGTGTTCGCTTTCGTAGCCTTAAGGTGGTGCCTTTGTCTTTTTCTTTCTAAGAAACACAAAGACACATGAACATGAAGGAGAATTCCTGTGGAACCACTAGGGTTTCTGCAAACAGGTGATCCATGCTTTATGGTCCAGTAATACTGTGTGCTGCACTAGTGAATGTCTGCTGTATTGGTGGTACAACTGAAGTCTACCACAGTGTTTTCTAGTCCTAAGCCATTTCTACACTACGCTGTTATAGTGCTATCATTCCACTTTTAACATCCTATGGAATCCTAGGGTTTGCAGTTTAGAGAGGAACATTTAGAATTTTCAGCCAGACTTTAACCTGAGTGAACTACAAACCCCTGATGTTGAAAGCGGAATAACAGCACTATAACAGTGTAATGCAGAAATAGCCTTAGAGACAAAAAGCCCCAGTAAATATTCAGAGAAAAGTTTTTTCTCCAGTCTCCTTACCAAGATGCTTTTTCCTTGAAAAAATTATGTTCCATTTGTATTCTTTGTCTAAATAAACTGTACTTTCAATATTTGAAACATAATTTTATGCCAGAAAAAAATAGACATAATCCATTTTTGTTTGTTTGTTCCTAAAGTAATACATTGACTTTCAATCTCTAAAGGGTGCTAATGTTGCATTTTTTTTCTGAAAATTTTCATTTTTTTAACTGAAAAAAAGCAAGGGGGACCCTTTCCCCCATAGTTTTAAAATTTCCAGAATTTTCAGATTTCTGTAAAGGGTATTTATACTGCATTTTTTCCATTTTTCCCCCCTGAAAATTTCAATTGTTTACTGAAAAATGGGAGATGGACCCTTTCCTCCATGGATTTGAAATTTCCAGAAATTTCATATCTCTTCCCATTCCTAATGGTATATTGAAGTCAAGTTTTGAACTTCTTTCTTCTTGGGTCCTTAGCATGTTTGCTGAATTGGAAACAGGAATGCAATTAATTTTGATCTTTAGTTTGGTCTTATTCATCCACTTGATCTTTTGCCAGACTCCTGACCTGAATTCCAAGGTATTTAAAGGAAGCTCTTGACAAAAACTCCATCCTTTTCTACATAGAAGAGCCACCAGCCTGGGTTTCCTCATGCCTACATTAAACATTTTTTATTAAATCACATTGCTAATGAACTGTGCATGATAAATATCTACAAGTGAGATTACATGGGGGAAAATATTTATTTATTTATTTTATTTCCTTCCTTTCTCCTTCTATGGCAGTGGTTCTCAACCTGTGGGTCCCCAGATGTTCGTGGACTTCAGCTCCCAGAAGCCCCAGCCACTATGGTCAGTGCTCAGGGCTTCTGGGAGCTGAAGTCCATGAACATCTGGGGACCCACAGGTTGAGAACCACTGTTCTATGGGAATCAAGTATCTTATAGCTATATCTGTGTATCTTGCAGTTGTAACAGGACTGGATATAAAGACATACTGTTTGTCACAACTTCCATCCTAGAATCTCTACTTTCTCTTCCAATTGTTTGTGGCTAGCAGTGATTGCTAATTGGTGAGAGAAAGTCTCTTTACACATGCTCAGAGGCACTTTCATTTTACAAGTTTTGCAGAAAAACCTGGGTACATAAAAATACAAGTTCTTGGGCCAAATTCAGATTAACAAGAACTGTATATTGAACATTACCTGTTGGGTTGCTAATGAAACCTTTGGTACACTATACTCAGTGGGAAAGGGATGCATCTCTAATATTTTATTGCCTAGCTCAGTTTGCCGTTCAACAGTTTTGGGTCTGGCACAGGACCCAAGAGGTGTATAGAACTGGTCTAATTATTCCTGATTATTCCATTTGGGGGTCAGTTGCCATCTCAATCGATCTTTTGGCTTATGATGAAATGGGCTGAAGGACTGTTCCAATTTGTAGCCAGCTGCTCACAGTATTTGGCTCAAGTATCAGATGGGGGAAGCAGAGTTATGGAGCACTCTAGCCACGCCCCCCCATTCGAACACATGGTAGAGGAGGCAGCATGGGTGGCAAGCAGCCATTACCATCTGGAGAGTTAGGAGAAGGTAGTTAAAATCAAATAAGGCCTGTGTGTGCACATAATTATAAAAAATTGGATCAGTTTTCTGAAGTTTATTAAGGGACTTTTCCGAAGATCAATTTATAGTGCAATGATTATTGCATTATTTTGTTTGCTGGGATCCAGAGTTTTCCTCTGAAGGAAACTTTACTTTTATAGGAATATAGGGTTTTCCTGTTGATGTAAAAAAATGGTAGAAATTGTAATTTTCTAGATGTAGAAAATAAAATTATAGAAAATATAGAAAATATGATTGTCTAAGAATGATTTTTTTTTTTCCCAGTTAGAGTGGTCGTTATGATTTGGAATGTCTTTCTGAAATAAATTTGGAGAAGTGTCACACAGCTTTGTGGATGAGCAGAGCAGCTCTTTGGTGAATACTGCTGGGGATGTCATGTTTGCCTATTCCATCCTCACGTGCAAGGATGATGAATTTCTGTAGTTATCTCCCCACTGTGTGAGAAACAAAGATTCTTCCACAGTAGTTTCCCAGTATTCACACTACATAACATGTTCTGGAGAATTATTCTGCAATGGAATGTGCTTAGTTTTTATATGTATGTACAGTGAATTTTCAGTGTTTTTTGAGCAGAAAATGATTTTCTGTCCAAAAAATATTGTTTTATTAGGTGTATTCCTCCTATAGTAGACCATTAAGAGACAGCAATAGTAATAGCAGTTATATTTCTGTACCACTTACCAGTGCAAAGCACTCCCTAAGCAGTTTACAATGTTTTAAGCTAATTGTTCCCAACAAGCTGCGTACTCATTTTACTGACTATGGAAGGATGGAAGGCTGAGTCAACCTGGAATCCTGCAGGATCGAACTCACAATATTGTGGCTGCAGTACTGGCATGTAACCACTGTGTCACCAGAGATGTAAAGATGGGGATATAGGGTTATATTTGTGAGGTTTTTTTGGCAGGGGGGAGATAGACCACACTGGGGTAGGGGGAGATATATCTTTAGATATAACATGTCTAGCCAATTGTCACTTTATTTCTTCCAAGAAAGCATCAGAGAATGACTCTACAATGAATATACATGATGCTATAATGCAGCCTTGTTCCCATAGTCATTCTGATTGAAGAGTGCAGCATGGCTGTTATGAACTGAAGATCTTCCATCTGAGCCAGAAATCATCATCATCATCATCAGTAGCAGCAGCAGCAGCGACAGCAGCATTCATACCCCATCCTTTCCCCAAAACTGGGACGTGAAGTAGATAAACTAACAAACACCAAAAATGCAACAATTTAAAACAGATAATTAAAATGGATAAAAGGTTGTTTCAAAAAAATCCAGTACAATTAATACCAGTTCAGTACCTTCTTAAGATTCATTCTTTTAAATACCTTCAGTTTTCATAAGGCCATCAGAATACAAAAGTCTCGCTTGTCAATGAAACGCTAGTGAGGGAGAGGCCATTCTAGACTCCCAAGGAAAGGCACTCCTTGGAGGAGCCAGCAAGAAGTCCCTATCTTACATTCCCAACAATTGCAACAATTCTCTTACCTCAATTAAAAACAGGGCAGCCCCTTCTTGGTAAGGCTACCTTGTCTAAAAGCAAGTAAAATACCCCCCTCCTCTGATCGGTACTACTTCCCTATAACAACTAACATATTTTTGGTGAGCTTTTCCTTTCCCAAAATACCTGTTATGCATAAAATACACAGATTTGTGCAAAATGTTTTCAGGGCAAAAACTGTTTAGCTTAGGGTTTTATTTTATTTTGTTTTTTGTACAATAAGCACAATTCGGCATAATAAATTTTCATTCAAACTCCTAAAATGAAACAAAGCATTGAAAAATACAGGCAAAATACACATTTTAATGATGCCATATAAATTAAAGGATGCATGCAAATTTATGTTAAGGTGTAGGCTGCACTTTTAGAAAACATAAATGGTATTAAGGGTCAGTTGCAGGTGTAGAGCCATACAGATTTGGGATATTCCAAATCTGCCTTGAAACCAGAAATCAAAGATAGGGTTAGTAATAAATCAGAAGGAAAAAAACCAAAAACTTGATCTATTTTTCTAGCCTTATCAGTAGTTGGATGTGAAGAAATTAGGTTGTTCAACTTGCCATGGTGTGGAGAAGCTGCTTAGCTTTTCCCAAGCAAGAAAAGCTGACCACAGCACCCACATAACTTGCATGATTTAGCCAATTTTACGCATTTTCTAGATGATATCCTGCTTTTCTTCCCCCAAATGGCACTTATTTGCATCTTATTTCTTGTCATTTCATCCCTTGAATTTGCAGCATCCTGAACTTGCAGAGCAATAAAGCAAAGAAACCACGGATATTTCTGAGGAGTTGTCAGTCCAGTAAAAGGCTGTTTCAGATCAATGCTGCCTCTTTATGGAGGACACTGCTTTATTACCATCTGACTGACAACATCACAGGGTATATTTGACATCTGAAAATAGCCTCTCAGTTTATTTCACCTTCATTACAAGTCTTTTAAAATCTTATTAAATCATGGAACTCATGCATCTAAGGTGAAACTCTCTTGTCCTGTCTAATACCTTGCATGTGGGTGAATCACAGATTCCTCGCTTGTCAATCCATGTATCTGTACATAAGGTAGAGGCAGTAGTCCCTGGAAAGATGCTTAGATATTCCTGTAGCAAGCCGTGCACGACATTCATTTTCAGAAAGGAAGTAGAACTAAGCAAAGCAATGGTGGACTGGTTGGAGAGAACACTGACTTTGCCTCTGATGTGACTGTTGCATTGCTGCAAGTAATTGTTCATCTCCCATTTTTTCAAAACCTGACATTGGGTAGGTAGCTGAAGAAGTCCTCTTATAGACAATTCTTTGCAAAGCCAGATATAGGGAAAATGAAAAATATAACCTTATCTGGGTGTTGTACAGCTACTGGCTTTAATGGCTTTTGGAATCTAATGGTTACGAATCTACATACCAGGGATAGGCCAATCAAATCCTCGAATCCTTGTGAGATTCATGAATCCGAATCCCCATCCCAAAATAGGCAAACTGAATCCTTTGAATCCACCAACTAAATAGTTTGTTGGAGACTGGAATGCCTGAAAACCTGCGAGACCAGATACACAAGGGGAGAGGGCAAGTAGGTGAATTTTCCCCTCGTAGTAATAATGGCCTTTGTTAACAATTTCACAAATTACATCTGGAGTTGTTTTCTAATATATTTAAATTGAACATTTAATATTTAAGTTCAGCACTTGACTGGAAGCTACAGTCCTGAAATTTCAAGGACAGCTAAAATATTCCTTTGCATAGCTCCCTTGCAAAGCTCTTTCAGACACAATTCTGGGCTTTGTAGTTTTACAAGGGGTCACATTCTTCTCCACCAAAGTCTGCTGATGCATCATCAAACTACAAACCTCAGAAGGAGCTACGCAAAGAAAATCCAGTTTTGACCTGGATTATCTCTCCACTGTAGTATGTGGCCCTGTTTACACAGGCAGGAAAATGTGGCATTAATCCACATTTTCCTGCCTGTGTGGAAAGGACCTTCACGTCATTTTCAATCTGGGGAGATCCTAAGGCAAATCTAAGACAATTGTGCTTGCTGGATTTCTTTAGAGGAAGGTTTGCCTTTGCCTAGGCTTTTGCTAAGGCTGAGAGAGCGTGTCTTGCCCAAGATTATCCTTCTTTCCCTTGCTTTTAAAATGCTTTTTTAAAAAAAGGATTCAAAAGATTTGAGATTTGTGAGATTCTTGGATTCCCAGAACCTTCCAGGGATTCAGATCCAGATTCGATTCGGAAAATTCTGGATTCATCCCATCCCTACTGCATATCATACAAGCACAGGTAAGGACATAGATACATGATTTCATTTTCAAATGTAAATCTTTCTATCACATTTTCAGCTATCTGGCAAGAAGTTTTATGTGCAGGGGATTCAAGAGTGTGCTTTGCAAGAAAGTGATAATCTTGAAAGGCTAACACTGTTTGGATGCTCGCCTGCTTTCTCTGCTTAACATCTACTTTTGTAAAAACACTGTGGCCATTTCCGCACTTTGCTGTTATAGTGTGATGATTCCACTTTCAACATCCTATGGAATCCTGGGGTTTGCAGTTTCAGGACGGGTCGGCCAGCCCCTCCCGAAACTAAAAACCCCAGGATTCCATAGGATGTTGAAAGTGGAATCATTGTGCTATAACAGCCTAGCGTGGAAATGGCTTGAGATGACAGAAGTGCCATTTGAAGCCACCACACTCCCCACAGAAGCATGTTGTAGCATCCTGTACACTTGTTGAATCCCACTTAAAACAAAAATACTAAAGTAACTAGAAACTGGTGGAAACTGGTGGCTTCTATATCAGTAGGGTGGTGACTCCACTTGGATTTTTAGCCTGAACTTTAAACTCGCGAACTATAACTTATCCATCAAAAACTTTGCTTAACTTTTTTAAAGTTTGGAGTAAAACCTGAAGTATTTTCACCCCCCATTGACAAGGAAGTCACCAGCTAGAATGCCAACGAACCAATATATTTTACATTTACAAAGCAAGAATGCACCATCTGTAGAATACGGTTTGCAAAGGCCCTATTTTAAAAGCCTGCCCCTGAAACTTACCCAAATGACTCAAAATAACAAAGGTATACCATCATTTTCATTTTTCACATCCTACTAGCACATTCTTAAAATGTCCAAATCTGCAAGGTATAGCTCAGATAGATTGGCTGGGGCAAAATGTCCTAATTAAATTAGAAAGCAAGCCTGACACAGAAGTACTTACAGGGATCTGGCCGTGTCATATAGCCTGTTCCAGTCTTTGCTAGCCAAGTTAACAACATTGTCTGGAATTTGGTTTTATTGTTATACAGACTTAGACCCTGACAAGTAAAGAATATCCCATGTCATGACCCAGGTTCAGAATGGGCCATATCTCTGCGCATTAAGAATTAAAAGTACAAGGCACAAAAATATGTGAACCCTCAGCCTCTGTCTTGTACTGCATCAGCATGAAAAGTTCTGTGCTGTTTCCGAGGAAATTGGGGAGTAGCTCTGCTTATTTCCAAACTGATTGTATATATGAGGGATGGGAAACTGGTTTGGAAATATGGATTCCCACTCCAGTGACTTCAGGGGTAAGATGATGTCAGACACCATGGTCACACCCCTAACTTTCCCAAGCTCAGATTTCGCTATGGTGACTCCAGACAAACTTATAGCAAGATGAGAATTTCCTACCACTCATTTCTGTGATACTTTCATTACAGGAGAAAAACTGATAGCTGAGGCTTGCGTGACTCTTTCCTCCATCGTAGCCATTTTTCATTCAGCCATGCAGCCGAAAGCCAACAGGAGATGAGGAGAGCAGCTGATGATTGTGGCTGGGGAACTGTTCAGTGTCTGACCTGCCTGCTTGTATCTCCTAGTGGCAGGAAGCCAAAAGCTTTTCATGGAACATGGGCAGTAGTTCCTACTGTGATTACCCAGGCTGATTCAAAGAGCTAAGGGCAACCTGCACAAAGCAAGAGAGAGAGACAACAACTATGTATTTCAATTAGAATGAAACAACAAAGCAAATCTGTGAAGGATTACATTATCTGAATAGGAAGGGAAATTTGACACAATGCCCAAAGCTATGCAGATGGAGAATGAAAAAGGTGGCTTTCCTTTCCTAACAATGCTTCTTTTACCCACATAGCCACACACACCCTTTCTCATTCCTCTTATTATTCTCTGTCTTGTAAGGCTGGTCAGTTATATATGACTGAGTGAGAAAGAGACAAAGAAAAGGAAACTATCACCAAAAAAGAGTGCAAATGAGAAAACAGATTTGAACAAAATTTGCATTTACTAATTTATATGTATAAATACAAAAGGTATAAATAAATATTATAATTTAAATAGATGTACAGTATAAATCTCCCCCTTTAATGTCATAGGAAGACTATAACAAGGTGACCACTGTACCTTCATAGTCTGCTGCCTAGGTGCTGTTAATAAGAAACTTCAAGGTTTCTGCTCTTCTTTCCTATGATTCTTCTTAAGCTAGACCTGGATTTAATGGCCTTTCATACAGAGAAGAACACTTTAAAGAAGAAGATTGTTCTCTAACTACTTCTTCTTGTTCTTGTGGTTTCAGACTTAAGCAACACTAAAGCCCTATCTTGGGGTTTTCTGGGTCTGAGAGTATGTGACATGCCCAAGGTCATCCACTGAGTTTCATGGCCACGCAGAGAATCAAACACTGGCTTCCAGGGTCATAGGCCAGTGCTCAAACCACTACACCACACTGGCTCGTTCTTTCACGAGGATCCCCAAATCTCAGGGTCAGCCTTCCCTTTTCTAGTCCTCAGGACAAGTGGAGAATCTGAGGGTGAGAACTCTGCCTTGGAAATTGTGTTTTATGCATTTTCCTCATTTGTTAGGCTTGATGGGGTTTTTATTTGAATGCTACTCTGGTCGACTGGGGTTGATGCTTAATGACATCACCATGGCCAAACCCCTTAGCCTTCACAGGGGGGCATCCCTAGATATCAAATGTAACTCTTAAAATCTCAGGGCTGGGGATAGTCCTGACCTGGCACTCCTAGCTTTGACAACTCTTCAAACAAAGGAAGTTCTCTAAGGGCAGAGGGCCACCATACTTTCCCTGCCCTTCTGCTGATCCCTATTATTATGATTTAACTTTTTATTTCACCCCTGATCTTCTCTTCTTGTTTGGATCTCTGTATCTGCTATTCCATTCCTGTGTTGCTCAAGTGCTTCTTTCACTTCTTAACAGTGACTGAGACTTGCAAAAGAGATTAGAAAGACTATCTTCATGTTTATTCTTCTAATTTATTAAACTGTCTTATGCCTGTTATGAGGAACAGTTATTTCCTTAATATTATCTTTCTAGTTTTCAAATTAATTCACCAGGTCTGCTGAAATATGTGACTGTGAATGTATTGAAGGAATATGTAGGAATAACTCACCTTGCTGGAATAAGACAAAATGTCCTTCTCAAAAATTTTCCACTGTATTTAGCGTTAATGAAATATTTTGCTAAATATTTGGTGAATTTTTACGCTGGCCATTTTAGAAAATTATATGGGCATATGAACCACAGCATTTAGGACACATAAACACAAAAGCAATATTTTTAGGGACCTAAATTTCCCAGCTAAAAGCAATTATAGGGACTTAAATTTCCCAGCTAAAGGCAATTATAGGAACAATGCTTAGGCAATAATTTTCCAAGGGCACATAACCAGACAATAGGGACAGTTTGGGGCACATGTTGAAGAGTTTAATCAATATGTTCTCAGCATTCCATATATTTTCTTTCTCTCAAAGGGATTTTTTTTTTATCCAGAGCTGCCTTAACATTCTGGATTGCTGCCAAACTCTACCAAAGGGCCGATGTGTCTTAGAAAATGCTTTATTTTTTTCAAATTTACAATCTGAATCTTTCACTTCCTTTTTTTTCCTTGGCTTTCTTCTCAATAGGACTGTGTGTTTCTTTTTCCTTGTTCCACATCATCCAGTTCAAATTAATGTAGGTCCTGAGGGCAGAAATGATTTTTTTTTCTATTTTAAATCACATTAATTTGCATCTCTTTTTCCCATATTATAACCCTTAGGACAGATTGCAGGATACCCTTTGTTTTTATCTAAGACCCTGCAATCTACGAACCAATGTCATATGCAATAGACACTTAGTATTAAATAATTATGAATCCAGGAATTAGTTTGAAGTGCCAGAAGTGAAATGACTAAGCAGACTTTCTATGTTTTGTTGAGGAGTCAATTGGAGACATTTTGTTGTTCTTGTTCAATTATTGGGAGTCAGAAATCCTTGCTAACACATATAAAATACATATAGGTAAAGCATACAGAAAGTTATTATTAAATTTAAAATCATTTCAATTGTTTAAATCATTAAAAAGGCAATAAATAAAAGGTACAACCTCCCACTAAAAGCCATTTACTTAATAATAATTTCTGAAGGCCTTCCAGGTTTTTTTAAAAAAACCTTTATGTGTCAGTGAAGGGGAAATCAATCTAGCCTTCCTTGGAAGCAGTTACTGAGAAGGTCCCTCTCTCATTCTCACCAGATGTGCTTGTGAGGGTCACAGGACTGAGGCCATTTCCACACTTCACTGTTATAGTGATATTATTCCACTTTCAATATTCTATGGAATTCTGGGGTTTGGAGTTTACTGAGGCTGAAGAACTCTCTGCCTGAGAATTCTAAATATCCCTCCCAAAACGCCAAACCTCAGGATCTCATAGGATGTTGAAAGTGGAATAATAGCACTAAAACAGTGTAGTGCAGAAATGCACTGAGAGAAGGGCTTTCCCGGAAGATATCAAAGCCAAGGGAGGCTTGTGTGGGAGAACAGAGTCTGCCAGACAGGAAGAAATATAGGTCTTTATGGATTCAAACCACGACTTCAAATTGTGTCTGGAAGCAGACCAGTATGAAGCGGATCTCTCATAACAAGGGATTTGTGCACTCCCAGTAACCAATTCCAGTCTACAGTCTAGCTGCAGCTCTACTGAACTGGTTGAAATTTTTGAGCACTGTTCCTTGTAGGGTACATAGGTTTCCCACTGACAGATCTGAATCTGCTTTCTACCCTGGTAGCATCCAGACCTGGGAACAGTTACTTCTTTTGGGCTAAATCCACCAGATTCCCTCAGTCAATATGGCTCCTGTAGTCCAAAAAGGTAAATTTTCTAAGCCTTAACTCTACCTTTTCTGAAGGTTCATATTCCTCCACACACTTTGTTCTCAGTCTAGACATAAATTAGTTTGGGTTTGAATTTTACCTTTACAAACTGTCTAGTCAAAGAAAATGGGAATAATAAAATTATAGTATTTTCAAATGAGATCCAACTTTGGAGATAGTGCCATCCATGCAGGAATCCTGTTATGATAATATCTCTGACAGATGGTTGGCTACTCAGCCTTTACTTAAGTACAAAGAGGGAGACCATAACCTCCTGAGGCCTTCTGATTCATTGTTTAAGATATTATCTTTATAAGTGATAAGTATTATCACTTTAGTCTTGACCTAACTCAGAACAAATTTATTTCAAGACTTCATCCTTGGAGTGCCTCTCATTTCTTCATGATAAACTGCCTTATTTGAAGAAATTTGGTTTGGAAATTACAGTGTTATAAACATTAGAAAACTGCCTACTGAGCATGCACAATCCATTACCTACCTTGCTAATTTAAGATTGCACCCCAAGTGTGATTAATGTTCCCAGGTGTGGCTATTTGTTAGTCCTTCAGGAGAAATTATAAATGGAAAAGATTTATATCATCTCATTCACTGAAGATGTTCAGAGTTTAAGGATTCTTCAATATAATAGGCATAGCCATAATGTGGCAGAGGAGAAAAAGTACAGGAAAAGTAACTTTGTATTTCCAGAATGAAGAGCTTTTGTATTTTCCAAAGCCTCTCTGTAATATTATTTCCTTTCCTTTGTGTTTTGTCCACTTAATCTTTCTCCTGTCACCAGTACATAAGAAGAAGAAATGAAAAATGTTGATGGACCAGGGATGATGGGATTTTGGATCATGGCCACTGGCACCATTTCATCGTGGCAGCAAGTGTTATGAGTGCATAAGACTCCTGCTTAAAATTAACCTGATGTCCATCTTGTCCAGTATCCTGTTTAGTTCAGTGATAGAACATGTTTCGGATTGAGAAGGTATTAGATTTACTCCCTTTCATCTCTGTGTAGTTCTGGGAATGATCACAGTCTTGAACATGAGATGATAAAGAGAGCCATGCTGGATCAGATCAAAGATCTACATAGTCTAACATTCTGTTCAGAAATGGTCAATCACTTGTCTGTGGGATATTTTCTGCCAATCAATCCAGGTGCTGGGAATCTTTGCTCTTCCAAATGTTTTGGCAAATAGCATCCATAATCCTTACCATTGACTTTCATGATTGGGGTTTCTGGGAGATGTTGACCAAAACACCCGAAGGACCAAAGATTCTCTATCACTGGTATAGACTACTAAGCTGGATGAACTTTACACCAAATCTGTTTGGGCATAAGAAAACATCCTGTGTACCAATGAACAGTGGACAGCCACATACTTCTGGGAAGGTTGCAAGCAGAGTGAAATTGCTGTGTCTGTAAAAGAACAGGCATGCTCCCTGATTCATCAGTGTCACTTCTGTTAGTGCAGGACCTGGTTGCCAAAATCCTGAATGAGATGTTCATATTACATCTATTTTGAAAGAATTGATTTACTCTACATTCATCTCCACCACCACTGTTTAAGATGATGCTCCTTAGCTTTAAAGCCCATAATGAGTTGTTGAGACCCTGAATGACTCACATCCCATATCAGTCTCCTTGAATCTTAACATCTTCAGCAGAGATTCTTCACCGGGTATCTACTTGAGCATTTACAAAGAAGAGGGCCTTTCCTATGTGCAGGCTCAGGTTTTTACTGCAGAATACAGTACACGTGCTCCTGTGAATAATTTCACACAGTGATACTCATTATGGTATTGCATAGAAGTAGTAGGAGGAGACTTTTGTTGTTGCCTACCTACAGACTCCAGGTTTCATTGTATAGACATATGCTTCATCTTCATCTGTTTAGCTATCGTGACAAATAACCATTGATAGACTCCATAAATATGTCTAATATTGATTATACATATCCATCTATGCCTATGAATCCCATTCAGAAGAAAAATGGATATAAGTAAGTAAATATTACCATCAGCATCTTATGGTAATGATGACTACCTGTTAATTATACTTCAGCCCTATTCAGATGTTATGTTACCTGAAAGTCTGAAAAGTTTTTTTTTACAGCTTCCAGATTCAACCAGCAAACATTCCCACTGCCATCCAAAACTGTTATTCAAAGAAGTAAATTTTCCAAGCTTTGCTGTGTTATCTACTTTCAGTTAACATGTGATTTTAAAAAAGCATACTTTCTGGTCCCATTCACCGTTGCTCACCTCACACAAAGAATGCTCATCTGAAAAAAGGAGAGCTGCCTCTATGTGTTAAAGCTCTCAACATGAACAGATTGTGTCGAGAGCCTTCATAAGTAAGATGTGAAGACTAACAATGTGAAGACTGGACTAGCATTCTTCTCTCCTCACATTTTAATTTAAAGTAGATCATAGAAAGTCTGAGCAAGGCTTTTAATGTAAAGTTTTGTGCAGCTGTTTTCATCATCTTCTGAAAAATTGAAAGAAGAGATAAAGCAATGTCCAGACTTATCACTGTCACACTTTAAGTACCTGTAAATTAAATATCTGGATGAAGTGGGTGAATTTTGCTTCTTGTATTGCACCTAAATACTCACATGGTCAGAAATGCCAATGTATGGCTGCCGTCCTCTTCCCTCCCAGCTGTCTATCAAGAGAAGTTAGTGTTGCTGGATGTAAAAATAACAGAGAGTACTGAGATACCTTAAAGGCCAACAAATTTATTGTGGCGTGAGATTTTGTGGACTAGAGTCCACTCCATCAGATAGACAATAAATCTGTTAGTCCATAAGGTGCTGTAAAATTCTTTGTTCTGTTTGTTGCAAGGGACTCAACATAATTGCCCTTCTGGATTGATTTTGAATGTGTTTTGAGTTTCAACTATTCTGCATATGGTGTTGGATAAACCAAGCATTTGTGACAGTCTTCCCTATTGTAATGTTTTCCAGATGGGTTGGATAACAACTCCCCAATCCATTGTCACCCTGGAATACTGTCCAACACAGATGTTTTATGCTGCCCAATAAATATACTTGAACAGTGTAACTACAAAGCTTTTGGTGTAGCTGGCTGTTCTATAAGATACAGATAGACCTGCTCTCCTTCACCCACAACCATGGGTGCAAATCCCATCCAGGGGGCACTAGAGCTTCTGTGAGTTGTAGTCCAACAAACCTGGAGGGCTTTAGGTTGAGGAAGCTTGGTTTAAATATCTTTCAGGGGGTTTCCTTTGCTTGAAGGGATGTTGCAAGGATTCAAATAGATGCTCTCACATGCCCTTGTTCAAATCAAGACATACTGAGGCAAGAAGAGCAAGGAGGATCCATGTCACACTGACAAAATAGACACTGTTGCTGTAGCTCATTGCCCCAGAGACCCATAAGTACATAATTCAGATTGTGTTGTATAGCAGTCCAGATCGTGATCCTGGAATGAAGGAAGCAGTGGCATTCTTAGATTTTTTTAGTGGTAAAATATGTTTTTTGAGGACTCTTGGACCACTCATGGTTCTTATTATCTTCCTTCCTGCCAAAATTTAGTTACTGGGGTCTTGCAGGACAAAGGTGGAGTGTTAAAATGAGTGAAAACTGGATGCTCTGCAAGTGCTGAAATTGTGCACTCACAAGAACTTAGGTTGAACTTTCAGATAATTTAGCATCCCAGTCCTTTCTCTTCACCCCTCCCCCCAAAGTTATGGTAAACAGGGTAGGACACAATAAATGAAGAGCTGATAGTTTTCAGTCTTTAGGAGTAAGATGAACTTCCTGAAGCAGCTGAAGTATAAAGCTGAAGTGTAAGGTGCAAATCCTCAAGAGGATAGGGGGAAAAAAGTAGCACTTGGTCCCAAGAGGACTCTAGCCCATTGAACACAGACTAGGAGACATGCTCTAGGACACCCTTGGCCCATCATCCTGATGAGAAGGCGTTGAAAAGCCTGAACTGGCTTCTGTTTGATCTGGTGTTTGAGCTGCTTTCACACAACACGGCTTTCAATGCCTTTTGTCTTCTTGCAGATATGCGTGGGGGAGGTCAATAAACATTAGAAATATACAGGCATAATTTTCATATCAAGTGCTCATGGACCAGTTAGTCCTTCAAACGGAGGTGGCCTTAACACAGAGTCATGTATTCTTTCATGTAGAATGGAGATACACTGCTCACAGGCTTCATGTGCTCCTGCGTCTTTTATTGCCTCCTCATAGGAGTCTTGACCCCACAACTGCCAACTTCCCCCTTGGCTGATTACATAGATCACTCTTCCCCCTCTTCCCCACTGGCAGTAGAGAAAGAGTAATATGTATCAGCACTTCTGAGAAGAGAGTTAGAGAGAAGACCATCTATACCCCTTTCCATCTGTTTGGTCACAGAGATTGCTAAACACCAGCAGTGAGGAAAGAGTGATCTATGCCAGCAAAATCCTACAATATTTACTCTTAAATAACTCCCAAAAAGTTCAATAAGACTTGCTACCTAATAAAATGTTTAGAATTTCAGTCTTAGGTTGAATTCATGCTACACAGCTACAGCAATTTGATGCCATGGCTCCATTCCACAGGATCCTGGGGTTTGTAGTTTGTGGAAGTACTTAGAATTTTCTGATGGAGAGCTCTAATGTTTGTTCAGGTGAGTGTATTAGAGCTCCCCAGCAAAAATTCTAGGTACCTCTTGTTGTTGTTGTTGTTATTGTTGTGTGCCTTCAACTTTTTTCTGACTTATGATAACCCTCAGGGTATCTTTTCATATGATTTTCCGGGGCTGAGAGTGTGTGATACATCCAAGGTTACCCTATAAGTTCCAAGATTCCCAGGAGGGATCTATGGTATATTTCCATTTGATGGAGCCATGGTATAATTGTGCACTATGCATGCATCATTAACTAAAAGGTATATCTGCTAAGCAAAAGAGAACGTATGTCTCTGAATACATCCACAGAATTGCATTGCTAGTGTGGAAACAGAGTTGCTTCAGATTAAGGACCTGCTTTTTTTTTTCTGTGTGGAAGAATGTTGGAGGGCATACACCAGAGGCCTCCAGATGTTGTTGGCCTATAGCTCCTAGCTTTCCTCACCTTTGGCTATGATAGTTAGGCCTGATTGGAGATCTAGTCCAGCAATATCTGGTGGGCTGTACTTTGCCTACCCCTCATGGACACACAGAAAGCTTTGTGAGATTTGCATATCCTGTTGCTTATAATCACATGTGCTTTTATCCTATTGCAGTAACTAGGCTTGGTTTTTTTAAATTTCATTTACAGACAGTTTTAATATATTTCTTTTATTCACAGCAGATGTTCACACAGCCAGCATGTGCCTCTTTAAAACACTCCACTGAAGTTGTCTATAAACTCAGGGAAACGAGAGTTAGGTGACTGAACAGACATCTCTTCAAGAGATTGTAAAATGGGTAGACATGTGGAAAAATTGCCCGGGGGTAAGGAATACAAAAAGAACTCTGTGTTAGTGAAAATGGCTCTTGCTGATTGGCACATACAACCACGTATTAATTGCCCTCCTCAGGGCCAAACTACTTATATGGGGAAGGGGGATTATATGTATTGTTCAAAACACCTCCCTTTTACATATAAAGTTGAGTGGATGGGGGGAATTCAATGTCTTCACACATAAAGGGAGTGTGCAAATACTCCCTCTGCTCTATATTGTTGGGTTATTACACATAGGATTTGTGCTGTTTAGTTTCAGTGCAAATGTGATCAAGAAAGTGAGGGTGACCATTATCTTACTTTATAAAGGACTAACATACTTACCCAGCATTGCCCAGGATTTTATTTTCTCATAGGTAACACTTGTTAGAAATACCTTAGGAATTACCTTACTTTACCTTAGGAATTAGATGCAGTTGAAATACACAGATTTGATATCCTGTGTCTGTAATTCCCCAAACTGCCTTGTCCAGTATCTATAACTTTCCCCCATAGTTACTGATGCAATCTGTATTCAGAGTTATTTACATAAAGAAGTTTGGGTCCTGAAGGAATACAGTGTCCTCCTCCTTGCTATTAGGCTTCATTTCCATAGCAACTAGCCTATTCCAGTACTTGTAATTTATCCCCATATTCCCCAATCCAATCTATATTCAGAGTTGTTAACATAACAGAGGTTTGGTTGCTCTTCTTCTTGCTGCTAGGCCTTGTCTCCATAGCAATTAGCCTGAGAGCCAATAGCTCTCCAACTGAGTATTCTAGAGGCCCCTCACTGAACTGCCAGCCCCAGGATTCCATAGAGTCTTCACAGCCACCCAATCATATGAGGTTTTCTCACCTCACACAGCCAACTGTATTAGGTCTGCCTGCCTGATGCAGACAAACAAACTCACTCAAAAACTTTGACTTTATATAGTAGATAGATCTTTATTTGAAGAGCTGTCAGAAGGCACTGTTCTCTTCTGTTCAAAAAGAAGGGCAGCCTATGTCTTCAGAGTTTTCAGCCTATGTCTTCAGAGTTAGTGAGGTGGTGAATCTGCCCCAAATTTTAATGTAAGCATTTCTCAGTTAACAAAACCTCTAACAGAACAGGTCCTTTTTACAATGTTTTTTCTACTGGAGCACAGCCAGCCCCCATTTCTTGCCTTTTGTGTAAACTGAAGTTGTTGTTGTTGTTTGCAATTTTGGCATTGGGAGAATGATGAAGGAAGGCTGGAGAAAGAAAGGTTTTCAGTGTTTGGTTGAGCAGTATTTCTGCAGTAAGCAATGCAATCAAGCTTGACCTGGGAAAGAATGGGATTCTACTGCTGGAGATCCTACCATAGCTGTGTGTGCTTGCATAGAATAAGCAAGGTAAATGGCTGCCTCCAGAATCATTAAGTGAACATGTATGAAGAGCAAAGCGGAAAGAAAAGTGAAAAGCAGATTGGTCTGCCTCATTAGCTACACTGGCAAGTGGAAAAAAATTGATAATTTTTTGCCACCAAAGTGGAAATCATAAGAAAAAGTAGAGGCTGCTGAAAAAAAGAAGGAAAAAAAAGAAAAAGAAAGAAAGAAGAAGATATCATCCTGGAAGGTATTGTTTTGGAAGAAGCTTTCAAGAGGTCTCTAGAAGTTTCAAAATGCTTTTGTTTACTTCTTCAAGGTTTACTTGACCTGATTGTTTCATTTCACATGAGCATAATGTTAGTTTTGAATGAGAAGTTTGCTGAAATATGTTGACTTTCTTTTTTATGGTGTAGGAACTGATCCCTATTCTTTCCATGTTATTTCTACCTCTGGTACCAAAGTTTCTGTTAAAGGTTCTGTTAAACCAGAAGCATACTTTTATAAATTTTACTAGAGCTGTCCAACGTGCTGAACCTATGAGGTGGGGAAATAGGATTCAGCACTATGGATAGCATCTTTACAGTCTGGGTCAAACATTGAAGGAACTATCCAAAGTGTTGAAACAGATTCAACACATTGCATAGTACCTTTGACTATCAGATTATGACATGAAAGCCACTAGCCACAGCTATTTGAAATGATGTCCAGCTGAAAGACAAGAAGAAATAACAAGGACTTCAGATTTCTCCCATCACAGTGAGTACCCAGACAACCAATTTCCCCTCTGTGGTTAGTTGTACTGTATTTCTTTTTAAGTTACAATATTCTTTCTTAATTTGCAAGTATAGCTATAAAACAGTACATGAACAACCAGTATATAAATGTGTGTTCCTCCTCTATTGGTGATGCATTTCTCTTTTTTGGCCAAAAATTAGGGATGTAACTCTTTGCTAAGTTTCTTCTGAAAGGTAGTGATGACTAATTGCAGCTATTTTCTTCTTGCTGCAAGCAAGTCTTAGAAAACCATGCAGTTTTTGGAGGCTGTTCACAATTCAGAACTTATTCTGTACAAAATTTGCACAAGGTGATTTTGAACTGAAAACAGTTTTTTTCTCCTCAGGAAACAGCATTCTCTCCATGCAAAATAATATTTCAATCCATAACTTTCAATTCATCCATTGAAGATCCAGTTTACTGCACAAAAATGCTATTTTTTATGTAAATCAACCTTGTATGAATTTCATGCAGACTAATCCCCAATTACAGCATTTTCTGTGCACAAAACAGTATTTTCTGTGCAGGATATTATTGGTTAGAAATATTATTTCCAAGCAGAAAATAGTGCTTCTCATGCAGAAAATGCTGTTTTCTGGACAAAACAACCACTTCCAAATTTTGCACAGAATAAGTCCCAAACTTTGAAGATTCGAAGGATTGTCCTCATCAAGTCTTCCTGACAGTTGACAAACATATTTTGTTTAAGCATTTTGAATATTTTTTTCATCTCTGTTGACAATGCATGAATAGTCACCTGGCTGTTATTGTTGTCATTATATGTCCTCAAGCTGCTCCTGACTTCAGGCAACCGAAATAAGAGACCTCTAGATCTGCTCAAACCTCCCTCTTGCTCAGATCTTTCAAACTGGAGGTTATAAATTCCTTCTTTGATCCAATCCATTTATAATACAGTCTTCTTCTTTTCCTGCCATCTTTGATGTTTCCCAGCATTGCTGTGTTTTTCTCTGCATTATAGTTTCATTATGATACGTCCATTTAAAATCTCATTTAGAGATGGGATGAATCCAGAATTTTCCAAATCCAAATCCGAATCCAGATCTGAATCCCTGGAAGGTTCTGGGAATCCACGAATCTCATAAATCTCGAATCTTTTGAATCCTTTTTTTAAAAAAGGGTTTAAAAAGCAAGGGAAAGAAGAAGAATCTTGGGGAAGACACACTCTCTCAGCCTTAGCAAAAGGCTAAGCAAAGGCAAACCTCCCTCTGAAGAAATCTAGCCAGGACAATTGTCATAGTTTTGCCTCAGGATCTCCCCAGCCTCAGGATCTCCCCATGTCATGAAGGCCCTTTGTACACAGGCAGGAAAATGTGGATTAATCTGACATTTTCCTGCCTGTGTAAACAGAACCATTACAGTAGAGAGATAATCCAGGTCAAAAGTGGATTTTCTTTGCATAGCTCCTTCTGGCATCCTGGGGTTTGTAGTTCGATGATACACCAGCACACTTTGGCAGAGAAGGCTGTGACACCTTGTAAAACTAGAAACCCCAAAATTGTGTGTGAAAGAGCTTTGCAAGGGAGCTATGTAAAGGAATCTTTCAGCTGTCCTTGAAATCTCAAGCCTGTAGCTTCCAGTGAAGTGCTGAACTTAAGTATGAAATGTTCAATTTAAATATCTTAGAACACAATCCTAGATGTAATTTGTGAAATTGTTAGAAAAGGCCATTATTACTCCAAGGAAAAAATTCACCTACTTGCCATCTCCCCTTATGTGTCTAGTCTCCCAGGTTTTCAGGCATCCTGGTCTCCAATAAACTGTTTGGGTGGCAGATTTGAAGGATTCAGTTTGCCTATTTTGGCACAGGGATTCAGATTCCCAAATCTTGAATCCCTGCCATGGATTCGAGGATTCTGTTAGCCCTTCCCTAATCTCATTTAATAATAAAGTACCATAAAAGGAGAGAGTCACTAGAGGCCCTGGAGTTGCTCATCAACAGTTTCAGTAGGGCTAGAATTGTATAGTCCTCCAGAGGTCCTTGGACTAAGTTCCTCACCATTGGCTATGTTAGGCAGAGCTGCTGGGAGATGCAGTCCAATAGTTCTAGAGGACTGCATAGTTTCCCTGCATGTTAAAGCCTGGAGAGCAGACTGAGCAGAGGCTGAGCACCCGGGAAGTAATTCTAATTTTATTCTTGAAGGAATCTACCAGTAATTTCAGCAATTTTCCTCTTGTTGCAAGAAAGTCTTTGAAAACTTCACAGTTTTTGAAGGCTGCTTGCAAGTTAAGATCTATTCTGTGCAAACTCCATATATGGTTGCTTTTTTGCAGAAAACAATTTTTCTGCACAAGTGATAGTATTTTATGCATAGAAAATGCTGCTTCCTGCACAAAACAATTGTGTGTGATCTTCATGTAGAATAAGTCCTGAATTGTGCAGATTCTTGTAAGTCCAGGATTCTTCTCATTAGAGTTTGTTGGCACTTAATAAATTTGGGGACTTTGCTTTTGTATATTTTGAATATTCTTTCCCTCCCTATTCAGTTCACCTGGTCACAGACTTCCCTGCTGCAGTGAGATCTATTTCATTTCTGCTTAAATTATAGTCATTGTTTCTAAATGTGCATCTACACATAAAAATCAGCATATATGAATGTAATGCACATCTATGTCCCTCCCAGTTTTGCTAATGCATGAATGGCCACCCTACATGACAGGAAGGGCTGCCATTTTGGTTTCCCAGAATGCCTTAACGTTTTTGCTACCTTGGGTCTGCAGTGGGAGATGGCTGTTACGTGAGCTTACCAAATGTTTCTTAGAGCAACAGATGGGAAACACTTTTGAAGGAAGTTCACAAGGTAAATGTCAACAATAGGTCCTGTCTGGGTGCTGAAACACTGGCAACTGCCCAAGAATGCCAGATGCTGATGCTGACTCTGAAATGTATTGTTCTTCTCTTTATAACAGTATGATTATTTTTCCCTAGCGGTCACAGATGCACAGTGTGCTCTATTGCCATTCTTTTCTCTTTGGTTGAAGCATCCACAAACAAAACCATAACAAAGCCAGGAGAGACCTTGTGCTTTTAAAATAAATAAATAAGTGGATAAAAGTTTTAGAATCAGGTCATGCTATTTAAAAGGTGGTCTATCAGAACAGAAAATGGAATTTCTTTAATTAGCTTTAGAAATTCAAGCTGACAGCGTCCCTCTAAGCCGATTACATCTTGTTCTGTCCTTGTTGGCTAATGAGAATAATTGGTCTCTGTCCTTTACTTTTAAAAAATGCTTAAAAACTTTCCATGTTGATATGACTAGGTTATTAGGTTGTGTTCATATATTAATAATCCTCCCTGGAGTCAGGCAGTACCCTGAATTCCAGTTTAAGCATGGTATCTTAATCATCCTAACATAGTTTTTGGAACAAAAATTCTCAACTGTATTTAAAAATAGCATGAAATCTCAGTCTTGTTGGACAAGACCAAAGGCTTATCGGTATCTAAGCCAAGTCTTAGGGGAATCCTATAAATGGGACATCAGGACAATAGTTCTGTGCCACCACTCCCCATCTGATGGAAGTATACAGTCATCAGGTTGAGGTGTGAGTGAGGAATTTGCTTGAGTAAAATTTGTGAATTTCTTTATATTTAGTATAGGAAGACCTTGAGCATGGTTGAAACTGACACTGAGTTGTCCATCCAGGGTCAGGGCTTTGAGCACTTGGCTCTTAATCCTTATGTGTGTTCAATTGTGTTAGTATTGAATTAGGGTTGCCATTTCTTTATTCTGAGAGGCTCTTCCTCTTCAAAGCTTATATGCAGGCAGGTGCAATATATGACTCTCTGTTCAGGGAACAACTGTATCTATTGAATCTGGATAATGTAAATGACGAATAATTTCTGTTCATTTCGTTTTTAAAGAATTTAATAAGGTTTGGAAATATCTTCTTGTTTAGGATGGGTATTGGACATGTGCACTCTGAACCTGAAGGGGCTGCTGCCCATTTTATTGCTAACACTTCCTTCTGCAGTCAAATGCTTTGCTTCCTCTTGCATCATACAGCTCTGCACGACTGAATGGCAAACAGTCTACATCCCTTCCTGCAGCGATAGGAGGGTGATGCTCAGTAGAAAGCCACTGTCACTACCACTTCTGTGGTAGAAGAGACAGTAGGAAACTCAAAATAGGAATGCAAGGGGTATTTATGTAATTATTTATTTATATCCCACTTTGCTCCCAGTATGGAACCTAAGGGATACATGCCTCTTCTGGACCATATGTTGCCCACCCCTGATTTAAAACATAGTGGGTGCCAGTGATACTGCCCTGGAATGCATTTGGTTCTTATGCGTTAAACAGATTAATTAATTAACAGCTGATCTCAACCCCCAACAATGTTTAAGTTATTATTTATATTTTGCTTTTCCACTGGGATGTTTGTTTTCACACTGAGAAGTAACATCTTATCTTTCTTGTGCAAACATCATCATGTGCTAAATTTGGAGGTCAAACTTGAAAGAGGGCATCCTATCTCTCAACCTATTTTATTGCACAGACAATGTTTCTTAAATCTTGACCCTAGACTGCCATCCTGCACTTGTTTACTTGAGTGCCTCACTGAACTCAGTGAGATTAACTTTTGCAGTGGGTCAGATAGCCAATCCTATTGATTAAACACTAAATAAAATAGGCTTTAAAGTGCAATTTAATCATTTTAAGTGTTATTGAGAGAAGCAGACCACACAAATACAAAACAAGATTGCCTTGCTAAATCATGCCACTTGCTACTAACTGAGCACTATTCATGCATATGCTGTCTGTAGGTGAATGCTGCTGACCAAGTTATCATGCGATAAATGTGCAGTGGTTTACCTGCTTCTAAAATGTGTGCTAACTGCAGCAACACAGATTATTGTGGCCAGCTTGTGGTGTTTTGTGGCTGCTGTTGCTCCTCCCATAGTTACTGACTTCTTCTGTTGCTATGCAGAGAAAGCCTATCCTTAAATGCACTGCCACACTGTTTTCTCATTATTCCGGTTTTGTTGTTTAGGGAAATAGTTGGGAAATACATCCTCTCAGTGTTGAAAGTTTATTTTTACTTACAAGAGTTGGTCAGACCTGAGAGTGACTGGCCTCATCTCCATGGTAAAATGCTTGCTGGTGACATTGTTCTGCAGGCACTCAGAGCACCCAATGTTGATCTGAAAGGAGTGTGTGTATTGGGCTGGCTGGTCAGGGTTCCTATCTGGAACTATGTAGATGAGCTCTAGATGCATGCAGGTAAATTACTTTGGACAGGCAGTCTGATATTTGAATTTCTGTAGCTGTGTTAAAACTTGTGCTGTACTGAATTTTCCCAGATCCTGGGAAACAACCCTAGTTGTATGTATTGCTGTTTTGTTATTGTTGCAGCCACTATATTTCCTCTTTCTACTATTGTTACCCCCAATGGCGGGGGATTTTGGAGATGTCTAGCAGTGCCACTCCTTAGAAAGATAGGGAATTAAAGCTCAAAGGTAGGGATGGGGTGAATTCAGAATTTTCCAAATCCGGATCCAAATCCCTGGAAGGTTCTGGGCATCCATGAATCTCGAATCTTTCCAATCTTTTTTTTAAAAAGGGTTTAAAAAGCAAGAGAAAGAAGAATAATCTTGAGCAAGACACTCTCTCAGCCCTAGCAAAAGCCTAGGCAAAGGCAAACCTCCCTCTGAAGAAATCTGGCCAGCACAATTGTCCTAGTTTTCCCTCAGGATCTCCTCAGATTGAAAATGACATGAAGGCCCTTTCTACACAGGCAGGAAAATGTGGATTAATGCCACATTTTCCTGCTTGTGTAAACAGGGCCACATACTACAGCAGAGAGATAATCCAGGTCAAAACTGGCTTGTCTCCGCAGCTCCTTCTGGCATCCTTGGGTTTCTCATTTGATGATGCACCAGCAGACTTTGGCAGAGAAGGCTGTGACCGCTTGTAAAACTCCAAACCCCAGAATTGTGTCTGAAAGAGCTTTGCAAGGGAGCTATGCAAAGGAATCTTTCGACTGTCCTTGAAATCTCAAGAAGACTGTGCCTTCCAGCCAATCAGGCCTTTGGCAGACCCTGGAGGTGCCAATTTTAAAAAACAATTTTTCCTTTCTGCTACATGTGGTTTGTCATGTGGCTCATGAGAAACCATGACAGACATTTCATTCTCATCCTATTCTATTGTAGGTTTATAACCAGCACTGTCTTGTGGAAGGAGGTACACTGGCCTACATGTGGCAATCACTGGATGAGATTATGTGACCTTGCCCTCTGCCCCACTACTTCTGATGACCCCAGCATTTCTACATGCCACTGATTTTCAGCACAGAAAATAGTGCTGAACTTAAATATTGAATGTTCAATTTGAATATATTAGAATACAACCCCAGATGTAATTTCTGAAATTGTTAGCAAAGGCCATTATTACTCCAAAGGAAAAACTCACCTACTTGCCTTCTCCCCTTGTGTGTCTGGTCACCTAAGTTTTCATGTGTCCCGGTCTTCAACAAACTATTTGGTTGGTGGATTAGAAAGATTTGGTTTACCAATTTTGGTGCAGGGATTTGGATTAGTGAATCTTGAATCCTTGCTGAGGATTCAAGGATTTGAGGATTTGGTTGGCCCATCCCTACTCAAAGGAAACCTACAAGAGGAAGGTAATCATGAAAACTTTTCACCTGTGTATACCAGTACTGTGAGACACCAGTCAGTCAAAAGAATGTTCTTATTGAGGAAATTCACAGACACATGTAAGCAGTCAAGCAGTCTCACAAACCATACAAGGCTGGCAAAGATAAAGGAGAGAAAGCTGGATAGTGAGAGATTTGGGGGTGAAGTGAGTGATAATTACCATTCAAGAAGCAGAATTTTGAAGCATGATGGTTCAAACAAAAATTTGAGGGTAGTACAGGGCATGAGAACCAGGGAGCCAATGGCCTTCCAGTCATAAGTGTTGACTTTTATATTAGAAATAATCAGTTAGATGATAGTTTTCGCCAATTAGATTGTACCACGGAGTAAGTGTATGGCAAGATAACACTGTTTCTTTAGGGCCAGTCTTCTTCACAAATGATCACACCCAATCAGGGATCATGTTCTGAGTATAATGAAGACAGTGGCACCATGTAGCAAATGAGGTTTGCTTAGGCAGGTAATGAGGGCAAATAAAGCCAGCAGCATTGCCCTCATTTTGAATGGATGACAAGAGGAGTGCTTTCTGCAGATACAGGATACGTGTGATTAACTGGAGTACCATACTCCATTAGTGTCATTGTTGTTTCATAATGCAAGCAAAACTGTTAACACGTATGATCCTCTT
Source organism: Iguana delicatissima (assembly GCA_948472985.1). Classification (NCBI taxonomy): domain Eukaryota; kingdom Metazoa; phylum Chordata; class Lepidosauria; order Squamata; family Iguanidae; genus Iguana; species Iguana delicatissima. The sequence continues at coordinate 45,838 of CAOKZL010003772.1, read as the reverse complement.
CTCCTAGTCCCTAAGGATAATCAGCTGGTAAGAAGAGATGAGATATGCACAGATAAACAACAGATAAGGGGGAAAAGTATCCAAAATCTTTGTAATACCCTTTAACAGTCTTGTCCTCTTGATTTTTTTTTTTTTTGGGGGGGGTGCTTTCAGAATTCTTAACAGTCAGAGCCTAGTAAACACCTGGTTACCTTTCACTGAGAGTGTTTCTACACTATGCAATAATATGACTTTGATACTACTTTAACTGCAATAGCTGCTTCGGTGCACCTGCCTGAACTACAGCACTAAGAATTTCTGGAACAAAAGACTAAGAACTTCACAAACCACAAATCCTGGGATTGCACAGGATGCAGATATGGCAGTTACAGTGGAAACACATTGCTACATTTATGTAGTATAGATAAACCCATAGTATTACCTGTAATCAGGCTTTTAAATAGAAAGAACAAGACTCTTTTTTCTCCTTGTCCACTCTATACGGTGGAATTATTTATAAATGCAGACCTCGGCTTTTTCTCAAAGAATCATGGGAATGGTTCCTTGGTGAAAAACTCATGGTAAATTCTTTTCTAGAACTACAAATCCCAGGGCTCTTGTGGTAGAAGATTTACAGCTGAAGCAGTATGATGTGAAGTTAAATTACATCTATTCTCTCCAATGGCAAGAACTGGCAGCAATTTCCTTTAGCAAACAACTGATAAACCTGAGTCAGTGAAAATCTCTCCTGTTATATCAGCGGTGTGTATAACATTGAAGGAGAGTGAGGTTAATCACCTGAGTGACATAGGCAGCTAACTGATTTCACTGGGGAGAAAAATGAGTTCAGTGGACTGACAGCTTAAGCAATATATGGGTTGGGGCTGGAAAAGATGAAAAACTCAAAAATCATAAGAATACAATTAGCAAATGTTGCCATGGATATGGAGAGCATTTTTCCTGTTGGGAAAGCTCAGGGAAAATTCAAAGTCAAAACAGTGGACCAGTGCAGGAACAAATGATAGCTTAGCTTGGAAGACAGAACCTTTGACTTTAGGTATATTTTATGATTGAGAAGGGCTATCTTTACAATCAGGAAGATGGTTGAGAACTTAATATACAGTGCAGGCATATCCATATTTCTGTCACAGAAATTAGGGACACGGGTTGGAGAAAAGCAATTTGTCAACACAAAAGAGGGGTAAAAGAGGGAGCAGATGGAGCCCAGTCTTCCATTTCTCTTGTGTTCTAATGGAATTGCCAATGACTTATGATCTAGTGGTACATCAAGAGTTTAGATGGGGGAAAAAATTATTGAGAAGCTTTGCTCTCTGGCAGAAGGGAGGATTGGTATTTAATGGCACATGAAACCCACTCTGTCTGGCTCGAACAAAGCTATTATTTTCTCTAAGGAGTTGTACAGGCCCAGGAAGCATTTTCTTTCTTCTCTTTCTCTCCCCTCCTCCTGTTCTCGTAAGAGCCATGCATCTTCCTTTCAGGCACCAGGTGTGATGCAAGCTCAGTGGGAAAGAGTGCAAGTCGAGCATCCTTATGAAGTTATGATTCACTGCCTCAGGATGTTTTTCATCAACACTTTGAAGATGGCTCCCAAAGGTTACTGACAGTTTCCCTTATACCTTGCCTATCACCTTACAGTCAGGTTGCTCTGAGTCATGTCAGAGGATGTGTGTAGAAAAACAGAGCAAATAGATTTGTTGTTATGTCCCTTCAAACCATTACTGACTAATGATGACCCTAAGGTAAACGTACCATAGAGTTTGCTGGGGCTTCAGCCAGTGGGTTTTCACAGCTGAGTGGGGAATCGAACCCTGCTCCCCCGGGTCATAGTCCAACACCCAAACCACCATATTATGCTGGCTCTGTAGCAAATAGATTACCATGTCTATAATCAAATATGTGTAACATGTGCCCTTTCTTCAGGATGTCGTCATCCCACATCAGGGACGGGAGAAAGACAGAATCCAAACACTTATGCATGCATCACCCAGGTCTTGTCATTCTCCCATCCCCAGGTGGCACGATCGCACAGTAAATCATTGTTATAGCAATAGCAAAACGTCTTATTTTTGTGCAAAAATGTATATTATGTACAAAGTAAATATTTTCTTATGTGTATTTTTGGTTGGTATTAATATACAAGCCAATAAACAAACTGTAACCGGTGTTTTCATACTGGATATATCATAATCAGAAGCAAATATATTTTTGACCTTTCTAATAGGATATGAAGACCAATAGTATAGAAATAGTGTAGAAATAAAAACACTTGTCTATAAAGCAATTGACTTGTCATTTACTTTCTCAGTCTCTAATGAAATGAATCAGCTTGGCCATATAAGCTGTACTTTGAAATCCTGCAGAGATATTTTGTGCCTTTTTGGTTGGCTTATTTGGTGTTACAACAACATGGACTTTGGATCTTATCCCTCTCCTATGTATCCATTCTGTTTTTCTTGGAAAGAAATGCCCTCCCCAATTTATGATAAATGTGCGTTTGTGCAGCTATTCATAAATATAAAATTAATTCTGCAGCTTCTGATTTCACTATCCCTTTTACACAGCAAAAGAAAATTATTAATAGATCCAATGGCAAAACATAACCTGTTATATTTTTAGTCTCTTATTAAACAGGAAGCCATTTTTAATCAATATGCATAAACAAAATATGTGATAAATAAGTGTGCCCGTTGCTTTGCATCTCCAACAACTTTCTGTAACTCTCAAGTAGATTTTATTCAGCCTTGCTGTTTGATGGACACAGATACCATCTACATCATATTTATAAAATCTTTCCCTTATGTTCTGACATAATGTAATTGTGAAGGTATATGTTTCCAAACTTCTTTCTGACTGTATAAAGATATATCTTTCTGAAAGTCAGTTTCCCACTTATTCTGATAGTTACTGAGTGTTTCAAATTTTTACAAGTTACTCAGTTCTCCTGTTTGTTCACTCCTAAAGGGCAATTTCTCAAATCATGTATGTCTTTCAGAGACAAATTTTCTGAACTGCTCAGTAACCATATGTTGCATCTGCAAACATTGAAAGAGAGAGAATTGTCTGTCATAAATTGGATGTCAAATTTAAGAATAAGCTTTCTTCAGATCTTGCAACTTGGTCAATTTTGATTTTTCTTAGAGTTTTTGTCTTTGATGTACTTCTACCTCATAATCTTTTTTTTAAAATTCAGTCTTTATTATGGTCTATGACCAGCACTATACAAGAAGAAAACATACAACATGATTAATTAAAATAAATGGACAAGGCAAAGAATAAAACAGATTAGACTGCACAGGCTTGTTGAAAAGTACCTGTAGTTGCTCAAAATTTAGTGACATTAAGAGTAATGGAAGCATTTTCATCAGAGCAGAGGAATGAAACGTAAGAATCTGAATGCTGTGGCAATTTAACTAAGGCAGATTCAATAACGTTTTTCTTAATATCACAGTGAAAGAGGCAGTAGAGAAGAATATAGGTCACTGCTTCAACTTCCCCAGAGCCATAAGAGCAAGGAGTGGTCAGAGAAGGGGATTTTCCAAAATTTTCCTTCCAGAACAGCTGAGAGCAAAGAGTTGAATCATGCTAATGTGAAGGCCCTTCAGTGCTTGTGGACTGAGAGTGCCAAAATTTTTTGCTGCTTTATATGTACAGGATGTTCTATTAACTGGTATAGAATTGGCAATTAGGCCAAGACGTGTTGATATCAGCATCTAAGATGACTTGCCTAAGGTAATGTTTTGACATGAGCCAGGCTGAGCTGGCTGCCGACTCAGACGACGGGGGCTCTGAGTTGGCCTTGGACCCTCAGCCAGGGGAGGTTCCCTTGGAGGGAGAGGGGTTGCTGAGGCAAGGGTGACTCCACAGTTGTCCCGGAGCCGGTGCCCGAGCCAGTACCTGCAGCAGAGGAGGCCAATGCCTCTGGCTCGACAGAAGCTGATGTTCCTGACTCTGGCCCAGAGTTTGCTGCAGACCCTCCCCACGTTCCTTCAGAGGTGGCAGGAGAGGGAGGGGTTGGCCGATCAAGGTGGTTGTGTGAAAAGCATTTGAAGTCTGAGGGCCTTCAACTGTGAGCTGGGCCAACAGACATTTGATCAGCCCCAGCTGGGCCCAAGACTTTGTATTTAAGACAGACGCCGGGGGAGTTGGGCACGAGGCAACAACTGTCTTCCATCCAGGAAATCCTTGTCGTTGAGTCCTGCTTCTGTTTGTTTGGGTGATGTAACCTCTTGTTTATTTTACTACCTTATTACTAAAGACCATAAAACCCGGCTCCTGCCTCTGTTTGCTGCTTAGCCGCCGCCCGGCATTGACATGTTTTGGCTGTCTCAAAACTCAATGAGATAAGGTCCAGAGGGAATCCAGACATCTTTGGAACTTTTGTTGGAACTTCTGGGAGATCTTTAGTGACTATCATGATTTAAGCACATACTGTAGGATAAGGGGAGCTAAGCTTGCAGGAAAGAAGAGCAATTTCAGCCAAAAGTTGAATATGGCAAGTCAGATTCTAGTTTCAACCATCTGTAGCCTGACTTCTAACCTCATAATCTATCCCTGTGTAGGGGACAGAGCATACTTTTACTCTTGCCAGTTTTTAAATAAAGTGTTAATGCCAGTTTTTAAATGAATTGTTAATGCGAGAGTTCTTCCTATTCACTTGTAAATCTTCTTTACTACAATACTGAAGAGTATTTTTAATTTTTATGGGGAGGCCTTCTTGCTGTAAATGGATTGGCCTGTCTTTTGCCTTTAAGTAATGGCAGATGGCTACAGAATAGAATCTTTCTGTTTCTGGAAATCCACTCTCTCCCCAAGATGTTATGCAGTTAAATGTTTCAATACTACATCTTGATTTATTTTCTTCCCACAGAAAACCCATTTTTTAGCCATTCAAAATTAATACTTTTTGCTTACTTGTAGTGGGATACTGGAAAGAGAAAAACAATATTTAGGGTAGCACATTCAATTAAATGTTAAATAACTATTACTTGAGGGCTGGGAGATGAACAGCTCAAACAAAAATCTTCTCAAAATTTCCTTTATGAAAATTTTGCAGAAAAAGGGGAAGACAAGCCCTGAAATATGAAAAATCATAAAAGAAATACACAAACATTCTTATAATTTGTTTTTCTTCTTTTGTAAAAGAATGAAATAAGTGAAGATGTATGTACCTAGTCTGCTGGGGTCTTCTTTTGTTCACTTGAACCATGTAATATCCATGTGATTAGTGGTTCTCCTTCATCCGGGTTCCAAATTAGTGATGCACAAATCACACATTGTCCAGACTGCATGGCTTTCAACAGGTCAGCTGCTCTCTTTCATTTCAGTCATGGAGTGTTTTTCTGTATTTTTTTTTTCTCTAATGGATTATAGTGGAAAATAATACACAAAAGAAAGCACATTTTTCTTCAAGGTATACTAATACAGACTCATTTCTGCACTCTTGTATAGACAGAAATTAGCTGCCTTTATCTTCTCTTTTATTTGCATCACTTTCATCATCCCCCCTCATTGTTCAAAGTAAAACAGCCTTTACAACAGGGACATAAATAAATATTTTCATATATTTTGAAAGCACCAGATCCTTCCCATCCAGTCACAGACTGTGTTGAGCAATACACCTAAGTAGCCTCTCTGGAACAGGATAAATCTAACACCAAAAGATTATATTACTGTTTTCTTTAGCATTCCTGGTCTAGACCTTGAAAAGTATTCCATTGGTCAGTAGAGCAAATGTGAGGGTAATCCTCCTTCAGACTTTATTGCTCAATGTAGTGAAGTCAGAAACCAGAGATGTCTGGTTGCAGCAACATAAGTGGATGCTACCTGGCCATGCCTATGTTTCCCAAGCCACTAAAGCTTCATAGGGGCACACAAGCACAAGGGAAGTAAGTGCCTAAGGCAGGGCATTATTGCAGATGGAGGTGCTGGATACCTATATCTATAGTTCCTATAAAAAGCTACACACAGGCATAATTTGACTTTATGCCAGAATATATCACCAACAGGAATTCAGCCACAAATATTTGTGGCAAGAGCTATTCATATTCCAGGCTATGAAAGGCCCTTATACTCCCTCAGACTGGTGTGGCAGTTCCAATCCAAAAAGACGCCCTGTCAAGACCACTTTGCCCTGACTCTACCTTTTTATCACAATCTTTCTGTAACAGGGCTAGAGTTTTAATTGTTTTTCAGAACCAAACTGTTTATTTAACATTGCATATACTATTTGTTACTAGTGACTTTAGACAACTCAGGCTGACTCAGTAGTTATAAAACAAACTATAATATTTATTATAGTAACGGTGGGAATAAAGTATTTTATTTGAGTTCAGTTGAGTTGAGTTACAGTACAGTGCTGATACATGAACAGTTTAAACCTCTGACAGACTTTGATAATCAATCCCTGCTTTAGACACCAATTCCCTGTGTTTTTTTTCCTTCAGCTGCTTAATCACACCTAAGTCAAACTCTCTCTGACTAGTTCTCACTGAAGGCTCAAAAGTCACACAGGAACTTTGCCTTATATGTAGAATTCCATTCATCCATAAACCTCTCCCATGCATACCAGTTTGCTGGGTTTCACTCTTGAGATTCTATTCCCGTTGCCTAGCACCCAGCTATCAAGTTGCACTGGCGTTCCAAATAGCTAACCCCCAAAACAGCTTCATCATATAGACATTGAAGAGGATTCTACTCATCAATTGGGCAAATGTGTACTATCTTAGTCATGGCACAGCTGATAAATCAAACAAAACAAACTGAATATCTCCCAGCTTGTTACTTACTTCCAGGCAGTAAGCAAGGAGTCATAAATAAAGTCCAACATAAAACAAAGTTCAGCAGGGTTTCACAGCAAGGGAGTGTCCAAGGTCAATCTGAGCATTTGTCAAGGCATCCAGCAAGGTAGCTGGATAAACTCTGACAAGTCCTGGAGGGGAAGGACACAAGCTAAATAGACCCAAAGCCTAGCTCAGCTGTGCCTTGATTGATTGTTGCTGGTTAAAAATTCTGAGAGAGTGATGCTGGGTCTCTCTTTGCTGCCTGTGCTGTGTGAAGCTGGGTCTAGGTAAGTGTTCTTCTGTATCTAAAGAGGCAGGACTCTGTTAGAACTGGCACTGTAACCTCTCTCTGTACAGCGGGTTCTGGCACACTCCCTATTTCAGTCTCTGGCATGCCCTCTGCTTCAGACTCTGAGTCAGAGTCCATGCTCTAGAAGCAGGGCATGACAAAATATGAGAAGAATCCCCTTTCAGACTTTGTTGCTCAATGCAGGAAACTCCGGAACAGAAAGGGCAGAAGTAGAATTGTGAAAGGTGGGACTTGTGTGTACATCACCATACCTTTTCCACTGTTAACCTTCACATGTACAGGCTATGCGTATATACAGGGCTCCTCAAGCTTCGATGTCCTTTCTTCACTCTCCTAATCCCATTCTTTTGTCTATTCAATGGCCCAGTGTTTTTCTGTTTCATTTTGTTGTTTTTCCTTTTTGTCCCAGAATGCACAAGCCAAATAGCATGAGTTGACTAGATGTATACAACATTTGGCAAACAGTTTTCCCCATCTTATCTGACAGGTTAGATACTGGAACACAGTCAAAAAACAGAATTGGTTGAAAAGCAGAACTCATCTCCTGGGTTCCAAGTGAGCCTCCATAGACATGAAGAACTAATGAAAGAGAACCTTCATGAAGTTAATGGAACCTGTCCTTCATTTGGAAGCATCAAAAGAGCAAGTTATTAGATAACACGGTATCAAAAGATGGGGACTTCCTGTACACTGAAAACTGTTTCCTTCAGCAAGATGACAGTTTAATCAGTCCATATTTATCTGGCCATTGATGCTGCTGAACACAGGTTGGAACAATTGTCATAGGTAAAGGTGAGTGAATCTTATTTGCCAGTAAACACTCCCCAACATGCTTTAGCACCTAGAAAACTTTGAAGTGTAGCTCCTGTCAGTGTAAGGTTAAGGGGACTGGAAGTGAGAAAATTTTGGTAGAGAGAATAAGACCTAAACAGATCTTGTTCAGTATATTCAAAGTTATAATTGGAAAAAGATACAAACCACAATGAGTTTAAGAGCACTTCCAGGGCTGATTTTTAAAAATTCTTTTTAAATAAGATATATCTACATCTAATATATATGTGTGAGCTTTCTTGAGAAAACACAGCTGATATTACAGGCACAGTAGTTTCATTCCCAATGTATCACCCACACTCTGCTTACTTTCATGATTAAATTTTCACATGACTATACACAGAGCTTGGAAAGTTACTTTTCTGTATGACTCCAGAATTCCACACCCAATCATCATGGCTATACAGATAGCGCCTTCTTAGAGTTGTAGTCCAAAAATATAACTTTCCACCTAAGCTCTAATCATGCAAAATCATTGGAAATATTTTTGGCAGTTCAAGACATGCCAAAAGGAACACAAATATGGAACAGGACAACACTATGCTCATAGTCTTTAGGGAGGTTTAGAAGTTGCAGTTAAGCTGTTTTTCTTTTTTTTAAAAAAAAACTCATTTAACTAATAGTGAAGAAAAGCAGTTGGGGAGAAACAAGGTAGTAGAATAATAAAGTAGGCAGTTATTAATTAATATAACTGAGCAATGGGGTGCTGATGAATTCATAATTGCAAACAGTAGGGGGTTCAGCAGGATGACAGACAGCCCAGGTCTCACATCAATAGAAACATCATGATTGTACTTTTGACAGACTGATGCTGAGAGCTTAACTCTCATCTGTAGAACAGAGACCCATGATGATTATTGTTAGCCACAGGCAGTCATGTATTTAAGTCTTTTACATCAAGCCTCAAGACTCAAGGAAAGTCTCAAGTCCCTTGCAAGATACTTTCAAGTCAAGTCTCAAGTCAAGTCTCAAATCTTAGAGTCAACCGAGTTGAATAAAGTCAGTTTGAAAACTAAAGCAGTCAGCGATCCACATTTGTGAGTTTGCCATCTGCAGCTTCAGAAGTGGGGAACAGGATCCTTCTTACTCCCCTTTCCTGAAGCTAGAGGCTTTTGTGCCAATGGGCATAAAAGAGTCTGCAGCTTCATCAGTGGGCAATAGGATCCTTCTTACTCTTCATTACTGAAGCTTCAAAAGCTTTAGTAGGAAGGATCCTTTCTTCTTAAGCCCATTGCCTAACACATTTGCCGTTCTCCTCTGAGAAACACACCCTGTGCTCTAGGGGTGAGTCCTGCCTTTTGCTTTTTTAGAAGGCTCTTCTGATATGTAGCGAGCACAGGCTGCTGAGCAGACCTCAACCCCACCTCAGCCCTATTGCCTCACCCATTTGCTGTTCCCCTCCAAGAAATGCACACACACTTTAGGTCTGAGACAGATTATGTGACCAGTAGGGAAAAATTGATGGAAGCATTATTCAAAGTTGTAAGGTTTCTGGAGAAATGTGTTATGTTACTGAACCAAGGGCAGCAAAGTCAGTCACTAAAAATATTGAAGTGATGTAAGTCCAACTTGAGTCTAAGTCAATTAACTTGAGTCCAGATCGTTGGCCATAGGCTAATTTTTTTTTCATTGTAATTTTGCTTCAGGTTGAACAAATCATCTGGTGCATCTTTGAACCCACTTTGTGACTTGTGTGTATTCATTTCTAGTGATGATGGGCAAGATACCTCACAGTAAGAACAGGAAGCCTGGAAGCCATTTTGATTTGAGGACATATGCACTGCTTGTTGTGGTTGTGTGCATTCAAGTTATTTATGGTTTATAGCAGCCCTAAGTTGAGCCTCTCATGAGATTTTCTGGGGCTGAGAGTGTGTGATGTGCCCAAAGTCACCCAGTGGGTTTCCATGGCTGAGTGAGGAATTGAACCACAGTCATAGTCCAAAGCCATTTCCGCACTAGACTGTTATAGCGCTATGATTCCACTTTCAACATCCCAGGGAATCCTGGGGTTTGCAGTTTTGGGAGGAGCTGGCCAGCCCCTCCCGAAACTGCAAACCCCAGGATTCCATGGGATGCTGAAAGTGGAATCATAGCGTTATAACAGTCTAGTGCGGAAACAGCCCAAGCCTTAAATCACTACACCATGCTGGATCTCATTTGTACTCCTACTCTTAAGAGAAGTCTTGAAATAATGGCAGGCAGCTCTGCATTTAAATCTGAAAAAGCAAAAAATGCTTGAAGATATTTTCACTTTAACTCTACCCATTTTCATTTAAAAATCTGTCCCTTTCTCTTTACACCTCCTCCTTCCCACTCCTTTACTAATTTCTGACACAATGCAGATTCCTGATTTCTAAGTGGGTAAATAAGATTCCTCCTGAGGGAAGAGGAAAATATAATGTTCATGCATAAAGGCATTTTTGCAATAAAGCCAATAAATCCTTTTACTCCAGAATACATCTATTGTGAATGTCATTAATGCTCTTGAGAAAAAGGAAAGACAACCATTTTCAGACTGAATGTATATTCTGATCAATGTGACCCTTTCATTTGGTTTACAAATAGGACATTTAAATATGGATGTTAATATTTATCAATTTATTATTTAAGAAAAGTATATTCTACCTTTTAGGGAAAAGTCTTACAAAATAAATGAGTATCTCAAACAATTGGAAAGAGCTTTAAATTAAGTCAGTAAATTTTTCACTACAAAGCAGAGCAGAATAAAAATGCTTGTAATATCCTCTTGAAAGAAATCAATGGAGGACATTCATATTTGAAGGGGTACCACAAAAGAGACCTTATCCCCAATGCTTTTCAGCCTATCTCCTTGTGGTGCCCTTGAATGCAGGGCCCTCCAAGATTTCAAAGCTCAAATGGATAAATATAGGTGATGTTAGTCCAAATAACATAATTTCTGAATTCTCTGCCAGCTTGATTTTAGGCCTGATTAGTTAGATACAATGCCATCATTAGCTTTATTTCTGAGTAGGTACGCACAAGTTTGAGGCATAAAAACAACTCAAAATGGAGCCAGGCTCCAAGGTTGACTCAGCCTTCCATCCTTTCGCAGGTCGGTAAAATGAGTACCCAGCTTGTTGGGGGCAATTAGCTAAAATACATTGTAAACCGCTTAGATAACACTAGTTGATAGGCGGTATAGAAATAACTGCTATTGCTATTGCTATTGAATACAGGATAGAAATACACTTTTTTCTAACGTCGTGAAACATGTTAAATATTTAGGCATTGAGAACTTTGAATTCTGAGGCATACATGCTGTATGATTATATTTGTCTGAGACTGGAGGGATGATGTACCTTTTAACGCAGTGGTTCTCAACCTGTGGGTCGCCAGATGTTCGTGGACTTCAGCTCCCAGAAGCCCTGAGCATTGACCATAGTGGCTGGGGCTTCTGGGAGCTGAAGTCCACGAACATCTGGGGACCCACAGGTTGAGAACCGCTGTTTTAACACTTGCAGTGCAATCTCAGTACAGTGGCCATATGTCTTACCTTATATAGGAACATCCTATATTTGAAGGTATCCTCCTTTTCAGGCTATATGGTGCAAGTCCTTAAGGAGCTTAAGGGCCATTTCCACACTACATTCTCATAGCATGATTATTCCACTTTCAATATCCTATGGAATCCTGGGTAAGCTGTATTTAAATAATAACCTTTCTTTCAAAATGCACATCTATATACATGGAAATATAATGCAAACCTGTATCTTCCGTTGACTTCTTTTTCAGATGTTAATGGCAATTCTACTCCCAGAAGTAAATCCTATATTAATCCATGGAGTTTACTGTTAAGTGGCATAAGATTGTGACAATTTTTAGTTTTGCTAATATCAGGAGCATCTTTTCTCTGTTGTTCTGCTGTCTCGCAATGGACTTGTGAATTCCTTCCAGTTTCCTCTCTATTTGACACATTACTGAGTTATCTGTTTTTAAAAAGAATTTCTTCAGCTGCTTCTCTGTCCCAGAATGGCTTTGAGTTCCTTAAAATTCTTGCACAGGTCACAATGCTTTCATTTAATCAGTGTCCTGAGGATCCTCCCATGTTTAAACAAATTGCAGACAAAACAGCACTGTATCCTGCATCTCAAACACCCCCACAACACACATGCCTTGAATTTTCTTTTGACGTCCAATCTGAGGAAAGGTTCTGAGATGTGCAGCTCAGAAATGATAGTACACACTATGCATTTGTTTGTCCTAGTGAAGACAACGTGTCACAAAGGGATGTACAGACAAATGAATGCTGCCGCAGTGAATTGGCTAACTGGGAGATTTGGACAGCTGATCTTGAGATCATGATAGTGCACTGGGACAGCCTTCAGCTCTGTACCTAGATATCAGTTTCCTTCCCCTACTTCTTCATCTTCTGTGGATCACAGGGAGAAAAGGAGCTCAGCACCATAGGAGGGTCAGAAATCAGAAAGACTCTCACGTGTCCTCCTATATAATGAAAACTTCCTTAAAGAGCACATCTCTGCTGGTAACCATAGAAATAAGTGGCAGATAGGACCCAGGTCCACCAACCTCTGCAATCAAAGGGAAGTGATAACAGGAGATAAGTCAGCTTGATCATTGTTCCATGGCTCTGAAGGGAACAGAAGAAACCAAGCTCTGTTGCATTCTGTCTCTTTTGTTCCATCTCATCTTGCTTCTGGAAATAATGTAAAAAGAAATGGTGACAAGCAAATTGGGCTTGGATCAATGTTGAAACTTTCCAAATCCTTTTGGATTGAGACGCTTTACATATATAAGCCTACCAGTCTTTTTGCCAATTCTAGTCATTTTTGCATGCCGTTCCACATGTCTGCAATGATCACAATGCATCATTCCCTCTGCATCTTTTACATCTCCTCTCAGCACCAATTTATTTTGGCAGACTTATCCAAAGATAACATGCCTTGTAGACTTTTTTATAACATTCCATTTTAATTTAAAATGTTTAACAGTCTGAGATGTAACTGCTGTGGAATTTCTTTTTAATGTCCATCAAATCCTATGCAAACCACATCCAACTGATTTCTTCAAGACATGAATCCTGTTCAACCCTTATAAATCCAGTTCTCCCTACTCTGCCTCTTCTACTGCTGTTTGTTTCTCCTTCTGTGCATGGAAGCAATTTTCTGAATGGGATCCCCTCTCTTTTTGGAGGCTCTACATCAGTGGTTCTCAACCTGTAGGTCCCCAGATGTTCATGGACTTCAGCTCCCAGAAGCCCCAGCCACTATGGTCAATGCTCAGGGCTTCTGGAAGCTGAAGTCCACAGACATCTGGGGACCCACAGGTTGAGAACCACCGCTCTACATGCAGAATTAAGCCCTGAAAATCAGAGATCAGTGACTCATAAGCACCCTATAGTCTTCTCAACTTTGGAGCTTCCTCCTCCATTTTTCAAGAAACAACACTGTGGTGTGTCCCAAGAGAGGCCATGGGTACATGTGATAAAATGCTCCTTTGTTTTCCTGGTATGCCCCAAACAAGGGCTAGTAACTACACCAGATATAATTGATATCCTGTCCATGGTACTTTTCAAAAGGAAGTGAAGAAAAAAGTTCTGAAGGAGGACAGTAAAAGTCCTCCCAACCGATGTTCTACCCTAACTAATGGAAGCTGGTGGCACATGATTAGTAGTGGCTCCTCATCAGTGGATTCTCCCTACCCCTGTCCTTTAAAGGACTGCTCTGATCATGTTGTTCTCTCTGTGTGTGCATCCATTAATATTTCTATATATGTATGATTTGTTGGCATGATACAATTCCATCTATGTATCTATCTATCTATCTATCTATCTATCTATCTATCTATCTATCTATCTATCTATCTATCTACTTTCCTGCCTACCTTCACAACTACCTACCTACCTACCTACCTACCTACCTACCTACCTACCTACCTATGTATTTTGATAATATGACACTCTTTATCATGGATCTCAGGGGTGTGTACATATAAAACAATTTAAAACAATTCTAGCTTAAAGCAATGCAATAAATAGAACAGGATAAAACATATCAAGCAAGTCAACTAGTTAAAAAGCTTAAAACACTATAACAATTTAAAACTATGGCCTGTACTTTGAAAAGTAAATTAAATCCCCAAAGCTTTAATAAAAAGGTGTATTTTGACTTAGTGCTGGAAATAAACCAACACTGATGCAAATTGGACTTTCAAGGGGTGGATGTTCCAGAATTAGTGTACCACAGCTGGAAAGGCCTTTTCCCATGTCACAATTGTATGTTCTATTTGTACATCAGCAAAGACTTTGTGAAAAAAATCCCAGATTCAGTTCACAACCCAATTCAATGCATTGGTACAGGTCCTGCTTCTACTTAGAGTCAGAGCCAGTCTGCCTCAACTTAACTTCCAAACCTAAGTGAAGATTTGGAAATCAGAAGGTTTATGCCTCCCATTTACTAGCATAGCAACTGTGTGTGTGTGTGTGTGTGTGTGTGTGTGAATTAGTGTTACAAAGATTTCAAGATAGCAATAGGTGACAGTCAATATTCATAATGTGCAATCAGTCAGTAGCCATTAATATGTTTGTGTTCCACCTAAATACTAAATTAAAATATTGATTTTAGTTTACCTAGCCATGTCTTTCTCTGTAAAATTAACATCTTATTCACATTCATACATAACATAACATGCACACATTTCTGTCTTTACAAAAAGACCATACCTTAAGATAGAGGATTTTTTGGCATCTTGTTCAGTCTGTATGAAATGGAAAGCCTTGGAGCCCACAAAGATGGGCATACCTTCTAAGAAAGGACACTTGCCAGCTCTAGAAGGGATAAGATTTCTCTCCCCCAGATAAAAGACATACCTTATAATAAGGGACATCTTGCATCTTTCATCTTTTATGTATGAAATCTGTACTCTTAGTAGCTGATTAGGAAGGAAGTAGTCACACCAAATTGTGGGCGAATTGGTCTAGGGATCTGTGTGCTTGGTTGCATGCATGCGCACACTCTCTCTTTCTTTCATACATACACACACACACACACACACACACGTGCGCACACAGACTTTTAACTTTTTTTTAAAAAAAATGTCACTGTCAATAGCTAGTTTAGTTCTTGGAAGAATGCGGAGGGAATGTACAGATCTAGTACCCCCTAGAAAGCAATTACAGATATCTATTTTCAGAAAAATAAGCATGGAAGAACAGCCTCCAATTTTGTGAGTATCCCCAGAACTGGATATGCTTAATCTACCTCTGTCCTGTTTTGGAGCATTGCTATGAAAATGATAAGCATCAGAGAGGTGGCCCTAGGTTGCAAACATGTAATGTTTCAGTAGGATAGGCACAGCAGTTGCTGACTTTGAGATCTACAGGAGAGGAGGCACCTCTGTTACTCCCACCACCTTGAGAGGTACAATAGTACATACTTAAGAAAGAGTCTTCTTGGTGGCTGTTTCCAGCCTATGGCACTCCCTCCCAATGGAGGCTAGACTTATTCCCTCCCTGTTGTCCTTCCACCAGCAGGGAAAGACCTTCTCATTTAGTAAAGCCTTTAGCAATTGCCTACTTATTATGGAGTGGATGTGTTGGACTTTAATGTTGTATGTTGTTATGTTTCTTCAAGTCATTTCTCACTTATGCGACCCTAAGGTGAACCTATCACAGAGATTTCTTGTTAAGATTTGTTCAAAGGGGGCTTGCCTTTGCTTCCTCTGAGGCTGAGAGAGTGTGACTTGCCCAAGATCACCCAGTGGCTTCCATGCCTGAGCAGAGATTGGAACCCTAGCCTCCAGAGTCACAGTCAAACATCCAAACCACTACACCACACTGCCTGTCCTTATTTATTTTTAGTGTAGTTTCTTTAAATTCTTTTAACTGGTGTTTTAATACTATAATTTATCAAATTTTGAAGAAGTATTTTGACATCAGACTATCTGCCTATCAAAAGGCTGAAGCCTGACTGAGGTTTGGCTGGGATTCATCTGCAGTTCTGTTAGCTATGCGTGGAAGGAGGAAAGCTTGATTCACACGAGGTGTGATTCTGGTCACATCTATCACTTTTGCCAATAACTGATAGTCAGTACCAATATTAGTTACTACGCTGGATGAAAAGAATTTGTATTTGCAGAAGAGCTGCCTGCTGACGCTGTGCATCATTGCCTCCAGGCCAGGGCGAGTCTGTGACAAGTTAGTTATACCTACTTTATTAGTGCTTATGTTTTATGTAATTGGTACAACTTGTCACATGCCAGTAAGTTAAGTCATAGAATCATAGAAATGTAGAGTTGGAAGAGACCACAAGGACCATCCAGTACAACCCCCTGCCATGCAGGAACACCCTCAAAGCACTCCCGACAGATGGCCATCCAGCCTCTGCTTAAAAACTTCCAAGGAAGGAGACTCCACTACACTCCAAGGAAGCATATTCTACTGCCGGACAGCACTGACCGTCAGGAAGTTTTTCTTGAGGCTCAGGTGGAATCTCCTTTCCTGCAGCTTGAATCCATTGCTCCTTGTCCTGGTCTCTGGAACAGCAGAAAACAAGCCCACTCCCTCCTCTACATGGTATCCCTTCAAATATTTAAACATGGCTATCATATCCCCTCTTAACCTTCTCTTCTGCAGACTAAACATACCCAGCTCTCTAAGTCTATCCTCATAGGGCATGGCTTCCAGGCCCCTCATCATTTTGGTCGCCCTCCTCTGGACTTGCTCCAGCTTGACCATGTCCTTCTTGAATTGGGGTGTCCAGAACTGGACACAGTTTTCTAGATGAGGTCTAACCAAAGTAGAGTAGAGTGGTACCAGTACCTCCCTCAATCTAGACACCATACTCCTGTTGAGGCAGCCGAGAATCGCATTGGCTTTCTTGGCTGTGCAATTCTCGGTCAAGTCAATCAGATTTAAACTTGACTAAATCTCTTGATGCAATCAAGGAAGCCATGGCCCTGAATTTTCAAGAGCTAAGCTGGGCAGCTGATGATCATGCATCTTAGAGGTTTCTCATTCATAGGGTCACCATAAGTAGAAGTTGATTTGGCAGCAAATAACCACCACCACCACCACCACCACCACCACAAAATTCCTTGGAATTCAGGCCTCTAAGTTTTTCTGCATGAGTAAAAGCTCAGGAATGATTAGGATTACTTGTCTGAACAAAATATGGAGTAAACTATGGCCATTTCCGCACTAGACTGTTAATAGCGCTATGATTCCACTTTCAACATCCTACGTAATCCTGGGGTTTGCAGTTTCGGGAAGGGACAGCTGGCCCCTCCCGAAACTGCAAACCCCAGGATTCCATAGGATGTTGAAAGTGGAATCATAGCGCTATTAACAGTCTAGTGCGCAAGTGGCCCTAGTCTTATTGAGAGATAGAGGAGACCAGGCAGAAAGCTTTTAAAATCACTTATAATAAAAGTGGCTGGGCAGACAGCAGCAAGCTTAAGGCAAGTCACTGTTGAGGTAGTTTGGGATCAGATGTTGTTTAGAATTTGGTGATCAGTAAGCTTGGCTTTGAAAATCTAGCAGTTGTACTGTATTTCTCAGATACACGTTTGAGTTGGAGAGTGATGGCTTGCATGCATGTTTGTAAGAACTTTCTGTAAGGTTGATTTTTATGTATATTTTATTCTTCTGCAGGTTCCTTAATGAGCTAGCCCCACCTCTCATGCCAAGATTTATAATTGTGAGTTTTTTAATTAAGAAGTCATCAAACAGCACTTGACAGGTGATTTTCTGCCTCAATACAAATGTTTTCTTGATTAAAGTTTAGATACAGTCAACATCCTGTAAATCAGAAATGCTCTGTGTTCTTCTTTCTATAGTCCTTTAATATGCACAACAGGTTTATTATCTGTCAATAACGGCTATTTAATGTATGGTACAATGCATATTAATAATGAACTATAGGGTTTGAGTGAGCTTGACTTACACATGACAAAGCAAACAGGGACAAAAATTGCATCCAATGCATGAATTGGCATTTTCTCAACTATCAGTTGATATGTTCTTATATGATCAACAGACCTGGGCTAGAACAAAATCACTTAACACCTTCATTGGAAAGTAGACCTGCAACACACCTTAATGATGGTAAGAAGCAAAGAGTAAACCCAAAGCTGAAAGTATTTAAGATGACTGAATTAAAGAGGGGATATATTTCTGATAGGAACACAGCTGTGTTTAAAGTCCTCAGTACTGAATCTCTAATTCTGTTTGTATTTGTTTTATTTAAGCCCCCCCCCGCACAAAGAAAAATAAAGCAAAAGCCTTTGTATATAGTCTGTGGTTTCTTTCTAAATATTGCCATATTGTTTTGCTACATATAGAAAGCAGTCTCACTTACCGATTATCTTCT
This sequence comes from Iguana delicatissima, assembly GCA_948472985.1. NCBI lineage: Eukaryota > Metazoa > Chordata > Lepidosauria > Squamata > Iguanidae > Iguana > Iguana delicatissima. The sequence goes on along the minus strand of CAOKZL010003772.1, from coordinate 27,572 downwards.
GTTTAATATTCTTAGTGTTTTAGAAAAATCAGACTGCGTCATCTTGGTGAACTGTACAACAGATAAAATGGGAATGGGATTTTTTTATTTTTTTTTAGGCCCTATCCCTGCTGGAGAAAGATGCTAGGTGCAAAAATGCAGAACTACTTTCATGTTTGTTAACAGCTATGCCATGGAAAATTGTGGTTGAAAAAAAGAAAAGATTGAAAAAAAGGTTGAAAATAATGAAAATTTTCTGATACTGGCAGGTAACTGAGGCTTGTCTTAAATTTCACAGAAAAAGAAAAGAAGTTCATACTTAAAAAGTTTTTTTTTTCAGTAATACAGAACATGCCACAATTTCTGTATTTCTGTATTCCTCCTGCTCACACGTACACACCAGACATTGGAGTCACCAAGAATGAGAGATGGAAAGATTTCCCCCCCCTAAAAACATGTTTTTGGAATGTTGAGAGTCCATGATGAAAGACTCCTGGAATGATGAGAATCTTTGCAGTTCAGGATCTATTTTGTGCAAAATTCACACATGATGTTTTGTTTTCTTTGCAGAAAATGATATTTTTATACAGAGATAAGCAGAAAAAGCTGTTTCCTTTACAGAAAATGCTATAACTGAGGGGACTTATTCTGTGCAAATTTGATCGTTGTTGATTTGTACAGAAAATAGCATTTTCTGCATAGAAAACTGCTTTTACTGAAAGAAAAAAAAAACTTCTGTCCAGAAATATTATAATCTGCACAGAAAATACAGTCTCCTGAGCAGAAAATGCTGTGTTCTGTACAATTTTGCACAGAAGAAGACCAGAATTATGATGCAGCTTTGAAAGCTGCATGCTTATTTGAAGGCTACTCAAATAACTACTCATTGGTTCTGATAAGAATATTAGTAAAGAATTACATCCCTGTCAAGTATGGGAAGCAGCATATGGCTACCACCTACACAAAGAAGGTAAAATTAATCTTTCAGATCCCCACCCATCAATATCACAATATTGCAAAGCCTCACTTTTGTAAGGTGTAAGTCCTAATTATCCACTGGCCACTAATACCTTTCATTTAAGAAATGTATCAAACTGTCACAGTTCCAATAGAGGAGGAAGCCGAAAACTGGGCCATCACATGGCTTTTCCCATGTAGGCTTGGATGGCGAGATATGTTAGCTGTCAGAGATACCTTGCATGAGAGGCCCTTTAAGGGATAGTTGGACCCCCCCCCAGACCCTGTGTCTGTGGCAGGTGATCAGTGTTGAGCTGACAACAAAGGATTCACAGTTTCAGGGATGGTTTGGAATCTCTTACCAATGGATTCTAGTCAGTCGTATCAGTTCTAAGTATGTCTCAGCCTAAGGCAGGTCTAGCAGGTCAAGAGAACAGTAACATTCTTTTCCTGACCTATAGGCTTCTTTGCATTCCACCTGTAAGACCCTGAGGAACCCATCAATTCCTTTATTAATGAAATGCTTTATTGGAGAAATTTACACTTCTTTGAGAATTATAGACTAGATAATAAACCCACATTCATGTGCTCAATAGAGGACTGAAGCACGAGACACCTACCTTTATGGGTAGGGCATGAAGAGTTAAAGAGAAGCAGAGTCTAGTCAGAATTCGGTGACTAAATACTGAAAGAATGTCTTCCCAGTTCCTTTCCCTTAAGGCAAAAAACCTACTAAGGGCAAGCAGGTTAATTAAACTAAACTCAAGTTTAAAAGTTATTTTATTGAGCTTCTGCTTGTTCTAGCTATGTTCTTTTTGCATTATAAAGAGCTTGAAATATAACAATGACTGGGAGCCATATTGTTATGAGGCTTGTTCTGAAGAGGCAATGGGTGAAATAAAGAGTTACCTGTCTCCATAAGCAGCAGAGGAAAGTTGAAAGAGAGAATTGCAAAGGAAAGATTGTAGTGGACAATATTTTTAAAATCTGGTTTTGCACTTGTTTGGATTTACTTTCATTTGTTCAGTACTATTTATGATGGAACCAATGTAGTGTAGTGGGTTTGAGTGCTGAACTCTGGAAATCAGGTTTCAAATCCCTGCTCAGCCATGGAAATGCATGGATGACCTTGAGCATGTCATGTTCTCTCAGCTTCAGAGTAAGGCAAAAGCAAACCCCCTTTGAACAAATCTTGCCAAGAAAACCCTATGATACATTTGCCTTAGGGTCACTATAAGTCAGAAATGACTTGAAGGCATACAAAAACAACAACATTCAATTAGAAGGGATTTTTTGTGTGTATATGTGTTTGTGTGTATGTACTGCTGTCTTTTTTATTCATGCATCCAACTACATTCCAACTGGCAGAGACAGTCTTGATAAACCCTATCCCATCCCACTTTTTCAGCTGCTTTTAAGATAGCCTAGATTTTCTCCTCCTCCTCCTTCAATTGGTTCAAGCTGAGTTAAAAGTGCAAAAGGAGTTTGCACTCATCTAACTCAGCAGGGGAGAAAGGAAAGGAAGGGGAAGGGGAAGGGGAAGGGGAAGAATCTTGCCCTTTCTAGGAGGATCAGGCAAAAACAAAATGCTACAGCCTTTCCTAGCTTAGAGGTTCTTCCTCGGTAATAACTTTTGCCATCTTGACCACACTCTGATGTTGCTTGGCCACTGATATCCCTGTTTTCCTCTGTGAAATGTCAGAGAGTATGATGCGTATGGTGAAAGAATTGTAGTACAATAGAATGGTAGAAGCTATTTATTTGCATAGTTTCCTTTGCTGCAAGTTGTTCTAGAAATACAGTATTAAAAACTTAATTCAGGATGCATAAAAAAGTAAATTGAAAAGAGAAAATAGCAACATTTACATTCCTGCAGTAATATTTCACGCCACCAGAAAAATGTCATAGAAAATGCAGGAAGTAAACACTTCCAGCAATTGCAGGGTTTTGAAAGGAGATGATGTGGTGGGATTCCAAACTGTGAGATGCTTAAGGCAATATATCACACTTGGAAATACTGCATCCTTGAAATGTAAGGCCCTATAATGTACAGCCTTTCCACATTACTAGTCAAAGCATGCTTGAAGTACATAAAACCTCCGTGCAGCATTACTGCAGGTTCTTCCTCAATGCCATCAATGAAAAAATCATGGTGATATGTAATAGATTTGAGAAAGGGATAGCCTTGTGAAAAGTTATCTGTGCTCCTGTCCTACCTCTTTTAAAAAAGACCTGCCTGGAGATGGACTCCTGTTTGTAACCTCCAAAGATATTTTGGAGCTAAAACCGAGGTTCACAAATGGTGAGATATTGTTTTGAAAGCGCCTTGTAAATGAATATTCCCTTCTTCTATTCCCTCCTCCTATTCCCTCCTCCCATAGAACAAAAACTTTGAAATGCTTCATCTGATCATGTCGATGCAGTGCACAATGTCTTTAACCACTTCACAGAGAACCAACCATAGATGGCTCTTACTGTACTGTGGAGAGATTTAGCACAGTGATCACAATATCAGGGAGTGTACTAGAGTAGCCATGGGATGCAGCAGCTAAGAAAGCCAATGCAATTCTGGGCTGCATCCATAGGAGTATAATGACTAGGTCAATGGAAGTAATAGTGCCACTGTATTCTGCTTTGGTCAGATCCCATCTGGAATACTGTGTCCAGTTCTGAACCACAGTTCAGAAAGGATATTGACAAGTTGGAAAGTGTCCAGCAGAGAGTGACTAAAAATGTAGAAGGCCATATGCCATATGAGGAGGGGCTTAGGGAGCTGGGTATGTTCAGCCTGCAGAAGAGAAGGTTACGAGGCAATATGATAACCATGTTTAAATATTTGAAGAGATGTCATATGGAGGATGGAGAAAACCTGTTTTTTTCCCCCTGCTCTACAGACTAAGATATGGAGCAATGCCTTCAAACCTAAGGAAGAGATTCCAGCTAAACATTAGGAAGAACTTCCTGATGGTAAGAGCAGTTCAACGGTGGAATATGGGGAAAGTATTGCATTTTCTCCAAGTATACAGTTCTGTGGATTGAGTACAGGTGTACCTCCTTTAACAAAGTAGATTGTTCATGAACATTAGCTCTTTAACTGAAAATTTGATATCAGAGGGAGAAATGACATGGAAAAAATAGGGGTAAATTCCCACAACAGAAAAAAAGAAGATCAAGTCAACATGCTTCAGCAAACTTTTTACACTAAACTAACAATATGTACATAAAATAAAACAACAAGGTTGGGTAAGCCTTGCAGAAGTAAACAAAAGCATTTTGAACCTTCTAGAAATCACTCGAAAGCTTTTTCCAAAATGCATGCAGGGATGATTTTTTTTCCTCTTTCATCAGCCTCACCGGTGAGTTTGGGACTTATACTGCACATAAATTATATTTCAGTTTTTCATACAGTAAACACCATTTCCTGCACAGAAAATAATATTTCTATATAAGATACAATTTTCTGTACAGAAAATGCTGCTTTCTGACCAAAGAAGAATTTTGCTCACAATAAGTTGCCAACTACAGCATTTTCTGTTCAGAAAATACTATTTCTGTACATAAATGTTGTTGTTTTTTTGCACAGAGAGTACTGTTTACTATACCAAAAAAAAGGTACATTTTGCACAGAATAAATCCTGAGCTGTAAACAGTCTTTAGAAGCTATACAGTTTTTGAAGACTTTCTTGCTGCAGAAAGAAAATTTCTAAAATTACTTGTTGTTTCCTTCAAGAATAAAATTAGTGAAGAATTTCATCCCTGCACTGTATATGTGTTCAGCCTAAGGAATGAACACCACTCAGCTGTTCAGTCATACAGAGAAATTATCTGTGTACGCATGTATGCAGGCTTTACTTGTGTTGAATGAAAACACTCATGAAAGCTCCCCCATTTGCACCATCAGGATACAATAGGCGCAGCTGTTTCAGCATAGAGAAGCTGATGTTGTTCTTGCCTGCTGCCATATAAGTGTGAAAGATGAGGAGCCCCTCAGAACTGAGGGGTGACAGCTGCAATACAATATTAACATTGCTGTGAATATTCATATTGGGGAAGATCCAAACAGAGATGAAGTTTAATTCATATGTCGTCATATAGCCACAAAATAAGAGATTTTGGGGAACGGGTATTGAATATAAAAGGTAAAATCACATCTCAACATATTAACAGTGATGGCAAACTGTTATTACTATCAACTTTTACAAACAATAGTGAACATTTGCATCATAAATGTCTTATATCTATTTTATTATCAGTGCCAGGAATAGCTAAGGGATAGAAATATGTAGAGGAAGGGAATTGTCTTGGAGAAGGATACTGTAGGATCTGGGAGGATCTAAATGAAAAATACAATTCAGTGTAAAGTTCTTAGATTGGAAACTAAGACAGACATATTTCTTGCAGCATGGCAGGCATTTAGTGCTTTTGTAAATAAGACATCTGACATCCTGAGATTGCTTGTGTTTCAATATAAATATTTGAAAAAAATTGGTGTGCGATCTCTGATACTTTACATTTAAAAAAAAGATTAAAAAGAGATAATTCCAAAGTATTCACTGGAAAACGAGGAAAGAAAAATATATTTATACAGTCAGCCCTCCACATTTGCAGATTTGATTTTCATGGATTTGATTTTTGCAAATTCTCCAACCCTTTCCTCCTACCTCAGGTGCTTCTTTTCCAGGGGAACCTTCTCTCTCAGGGGATCAAATCAGACCATATAGTCCTTTAAAAAACATGTCTCTGGTCCTCCACCAGCTGCTGTCTGGCCTGCTAAGGGTGGCTCATGGCCTAGTTTCTCAGCACCATACACCCTGTCCTGATGCTGTCCCCCCAATACTGAAGGAAAGAGATGACCAAGAGAAGAAATATAAGACCACCATGCCAATCCAATCCTCTTCTCTCCCTTTTCTTGACCTGGTTTGGATCCTGGGAGCCGGGTCTCCCCACTGTGCCTTGGCCCCTTCCCCCCTCCACACACACATTTTGATATTTGCAATTTTTCTACTTTTGTGGGGGTCCTGTGCCACTAACCTTAGTGAATGTGGAGGGCTGACTGTACTGTGCTGGAAAACTGACTGTATCTTTGACAGAGTTTCTTTCTTTCTGCTAATAGTGGTGCATTTATGTTTATCATTTTGTGTTGGTATTCTGTTTTGATATTAGAAGTAAGCTAATACATTTTTTTCTAAATGTTGCTGTTAGTACACAGGGATTTGCTAGTCTGGCCTTTGGTTTCTCCTACATTCTAATTCAAGTTCTTCTCATCCTGAGTATGAAGAAATTGGCATATGTTGCCAAGTCCTTATCAAAACCAAAATAAAATTTAATTATTACACATCCCTAGCCTCAGCTTCTGTGCGCTAAGGACAGTTTGCCTTACTCTTTCATATTCTGTCTCCTCTGCCTTTGCATTTTGTTCTCTGTAGAACAGAAAGCAAACAGAAGAGCATCATCTCTGCAGAAAAGCAAAGATCAAAAAGCTGGCAGCAGAAACTTCTTTACCGATATGATAAACCTGCAGTGTTTAGTGGCAGGGGAAATCACAGAGAAAAAAACAGGCCATTTAGATACTATGGGAGATCAAATAAAGACACAAGAAAGTGAATCAACAGTTCCACTAAGCTTCACAATGAAACCGGTGACTACAGTATGAAGGATAATAATGCTCATCTTTCAAGGTATAAATGACTACCTGTCATAGGTCCAGAGAAATCTCTTCCTGCCTTTTATAGCATTACAGCATGCAAGACGCATTGTGGGTTCCTTCTAAAGACATCGTTCCACTTCCTTAATTCTATTACAATTAAATTAACACAGGCAAAGAAAAGCAGGATGGATAGCCGTTGTTGTGCTACAGCCAACATGAAATGTAAACCTCTGTATGCTGGTTTTTGGTTCAACTGCCAGTGACTATATCATCATTTTCTTTCAGAAAACACAGAGTAAAGCACTATGTAACTCACTTTATTTCCAGTGTTCAGAGGTAAGTACCTTTATTAATGAATGAAATGCACTTACGCTTCTTCACCGACACAACAGCATTCGATACCACGGCACATACTTTCTCTTCCCTGAAGCTCTTCCCTATCCCCATGCATCTTTAAAATCTTCTCAGGAGCTTTTCTTAACCCTCTTGATGATCTCTTTTCAGCAGAATTTTGGCAGAAGGAATGGCAACAGTGGTATGGGAGGTGCTGAGAGGAGAAGATGGGAAAGGTCTGTTATATGAATAGAAGTCCAGCATTGCATATAAAGCCTAAGACAGAACCACCACCCACGCATGAAAGGGAGGTATCAGCAAGCATGGGGAAAGAGGTATAGGAGTACCAAATGTCTCCAGGTAATGAAAACAGCTGTAAAAACGGAGGCCCTAGAAATGGTTTTAAGGTGGAGGGTATCATGCCTCCATCCCTAGACTCAGACAGGACCCTTCTCAACAGCCACAACACAGAGACATGAGAGGGACAATACTTACAGCAGCCAGTGTAGGTGGAAAAGGGAAAGCCCAGGCGTCTCGGACCATTTATCTAAAAAGGTTTCATAAATTAGGCCAACAGCTGTGGAAGACTCTGACCCTATAAAACAGTGGTTCTCAACCTGTGGGTCCCCAGATGTTTTTGGACTTCAGCTCCTAGAAGCCCTGAGCATTGACCATAGTGGCTGGGGCTTCTGGGAGCTGATGTCCAAAAACATCTGGGGACCCACAGGTTGAGAACCACTGCTATAAAAAGAGAGACCAGAATGGGAAGAAGCTGTTGCAGCTAACTGCTCCTGTCTGTGGAAACAGCCTGCCTTACATTCAAATTCCTTGCTTGTGCTCCTAGAACCCTTGACCTTCACCTTGTCTACAGATTTTACCACCTGACTGTTGCTCTGGATTTTGTTGTGAACTCAGAGTGCAAAATGACAACTAGTAATTTGCTAGCAAACTAAGACAAAACTTTGCTTGCTGGCTACTGACAACAAGTTCTGACTGGACAGCTGTAAGCCTTGTCTGGCTGCCAGTACAGGACAGCAGGGCTCAACATTGGTAAGCAGATGGTTACTAATTTTGCCTGCTTTTGGTAATTTGACATGAGGTCAAATTATTTTTTCCCCATCTATTATCACTGAAACAACCATAAATATGAATGAATTCTCTTGCAAGGCGCAATATATACTTAGAAATCGCTTTCGTGTATTCAAGTTAGATGAGCCTTCAGACAGCTTTTATTATTCCTGGGAAGGTTCAACAACAGTAGCTGTCCTTGTGTTTCTTAATGTTGGACCAATCAGATCATTGATTAATAATTCCAAAGAAAGCTCAACTAAATAAGAGTCTTGGCTGTCATTTTGCCAGATCATTTTAGGGGAGCTCAGCCCCTCCACCGTAGTTGTCCTATCTCAGTCCTGGCACAGCTGATAAATCAAACAAAACAAACAGAGTATCTCCCAGCTTGTTACTTACTTCTAGGCGTTAAGCAAGGAGTCATAAATAAAGTCCAACATAAACAAAGTCCAGCAGGGTTTCAGGGCAAGGGAGTGTCCAATCCCTTGACCTGCTTGGCCAATCCAAGCATTTGTCAAGGCATTCAGCAAGGTAGCAGGTCAGATAAGCTCTGACAAATCCTGGAAGGACACAAACCTAGCTCAGCTATGCCTTCATTGATTGTTGCCAGTTATAATTTCTGAGAGAATGATGCTGGGTCTCTCTGCTGCCTGTGCTGTGCAAAGCTGGGTCTAGGTAAGTGTTCTTCTGTATCCGAAGAGGCAGGACTCTCTGTTGGAGCTGGCACTGCCCTCTGTTCTGTTTTTGACACTGTAACCTCTTTCTGTACAGCAGGTCCTGGTATGCCCCCTGTTTCAATTTCTGGTGTGTCTTCTGCTTCAGACTCTGAGTCAGAGTCCATGCTCTGGTAGTAGGGCATGACACTAGTCTTGGCAGGGGGCTTGATGTTGGGTCTGCGCTCTCAGTCCTATGAAGTACTAAATAAAGAACCGTCTCAGTAGACTTTCAAAGGTTTGATTCTAGTTGGGAGTACCAAAAGGATCTGGGCTTCTGCTGGAGATACCACTAGTTATGCATAATTTCCATACAGCACAAGCCAATGCATATTTACTTGGAAGTGAGTTCAAAGGAATTCGAAGGGCCATGCTCCCAAGGAAATGTAAAGAGCATTTCAACTTAGTGAACAAAGTTGCCCTACTATTATGTCAAAGTGAGGAAAGTGCCAGTTGCATGAGGTTCCCAATCACCATATTTGTGGCTCTGAATTTTTCTGGCAGCCCTTTAAAGCTCTTCCTCCAATCCTGACAATTTAATTGTTTTCACTGTAATTTTGGCATGATTTTTTTTATCTTCAAACTGGCCAAAACTGCACACAGATGCAGAAGTTTAGCTTTCCTCCCTGACCAGGGCCCTAATCCCCCCCCCCAAAAGCCTTTTTTTCACTTGAAAAGCATCTGGAAATGGTGACTGGAAGTGACATGACAACCTTTCCAGTGCACTAAGATATGCAAGAGCAAGGCCATTTCTGCACTAGACTGTTATAGTGCTATTATTGCACTTTCAACATCCTATGGAATCCTGGGGTTTGCAGTTTAAACTGCAAACCCCAGGATTCCATGGGATGTTGAAAGTGCAATAATAGCACTATGACAGTCTAGTGTGGAAATAGCCCAAGAACCAGACCATAAGCAACTGCCAACCTGTCATTAGGTAGAGGGAAGCAGCTGCTTCAGAGAGTAGGTACTGAGGGGCAGATGTTTGCATCACACAATTTGCCTTCCATTCCCTGTGCTAGCCTGCTGCTTTTAGGCATGGTGGACAGATTTTGTACATGGCATTTGGGGGGGGGGGAGGCGGTTCATTTTGTTTTTTGTCTCAAACAACAAAATGTCTTGGGCCACCCCTAGTGCAAAGTGCTTTACAACCAGGAATTCATCTGTTAGAGGTGTATCTGGGAGGAGTAAAATGAGGCAACTGTAAGAATTAAATAAGTAAGAATTCCTTCCACAATAAAATTTACCTTCAATTCCAATTTTTTGGCATTATGGTAATATTAAACTTCTGTTGGGTATTTAGCTAAGCCTTTGGGCGGTGCGTTGAAGATTAAGTTGCAATCTGCACATATGTATTCAGAAGTGAGTCTTATTAAGTCCAGTGAAATTATTTCAGGCAAAAAGGTACAGGATTACAGCCTTATTCAGATGATGATTGCTTATATTTATATTAGTGTTCCTGTCATTGAGCCAGTGTGGGTGTAATGGTTTGGATGTTGGAGTAGGACTCTCGAGACCGGGGTTCAAATCCCTGCTCAGTCATGGAAACCCACTGAGTGACCTTTGGCAAGTCACACTCTCTCAGCCTCAGAGGAAGGCAAAAGATAAACCACTTCTAAAGAAATCTTGCCGAGAAAACCCCATGATAGATTGGTTTGCCTTAAGATAGCCATAAGTTGGAAATGATTTGAATGCATGCAACAACAAGAGCTATAAATTCAGGGGTAGAGAGCCAGAGTGGTGTAGTGCTTTGAGCACTGGACTATGACTCTCAAACTTTGCAAACCCCAGGATTCCATAGGATGTTGAAAGTGGAATCATACCTCTATTATAGTCTCATATGGAAATAGCCTCAGCCTTGCAGGAAGGCAAAAACAAACTCTTTTTGAACAAATCTTGGCAAGAAAATCCTGTGATAAGTTCACCTTAGGGTGACTGTAAGTCAGAATTCACTTGAATGTACAAAACACTAATTGTCAGGGCACAGCTACAGGGGGACAAAATGTGAGTATTGACCCCTAGATAAGAATCTATACCACCCAGGAAATCCTCTTTATTTCTCCAAATCTCTAATACTACAGTAAATAAAGTAAATTAAATTTATGAACACAATTTAGCCATCCAGAGAAAAGAGGTACACAAAGTAACCAAGGAAATGTGAACACAGAAAATATAAGACTTCTAGGTGTGAATGAGTTTCCATGTCTGAAATTTGGAGGCTGAAGGAAAATTTCATTGAGAAAGCATTATTCTTATTTTGGGGGTCAATACCCTTATTTTGCCCACTCCAATATCTACATCTCTGCCATCTGTCGTTGCTTCAAAACTGCTCAAGCAGTGAATGCTCCTAGTTCTCAAGCTGTGAGACAGTGCCTTTTCTAAGACCATTTCTACACGATAGGGGAGGAGCGGTTCACTGAGTGTCAAGAGCGGTGTTTTTATACTCCAATTCAGAAACTGAATTCAGAAATTCAGAAACTGTGCTGTCTGCACCCCCCATTTATACTGTACTACTCTGGAGAACAGTGATTGCTGCATCCTCAACAGCAAGTCCCTGGCCACTCCCATTCCCCTCCCTCATCCCACCCCACCATTGCTGATTGGTATGTTTTTTAAAAAAAAAAACATACACACATTTTTAACACATTTCTGTGTTACTGCATTTGTGTGTAGGAATGTATGTTTGTTGCTACATGGAAAAAAACATGTTTTAACAGACCATTACCAGATCCACTCTCTTCCCGCTGTATAATGCATGAAGACAATAATAATGGCAGCTTGTCCTTTGATGGGCAAGAGAGATAGGGAGGGAAATGATGGAAGGGACAGCCTGGGAACGCCCACTGCTGGCCACTTCTGCAATGTGAATAGATGCTACACTTCTGCAAGTAGGCAAAAACAGAAGCAGAACCAGTTTGGGAGATCTACATCAGAGTTTTTCCGCTTTTCACATACAGTGGTTTTGCACTGCTAGGAACCATTCTAGGAGTTGAAAATGTGCAGAACCACAAGGAAAACTACGAAGTTAAAATGGTTCAACATGCAGATGGGAGGGTAAGAATTAGATGCTATTATGATGTATCAAGCTTATACGGAAATGGCCTAAGTCACACAACAAGTAAGTGGATGAGTTGAGGTTTCTGCTCTAACCCATTGCTCCCCAGGTCCTGTTATAATATTCTAGACACTGTATGTCACACCCAGTGCCCTATAAGATTCTGAACAATATTTTGAGGATGACTTTCAGTAACTTCAGTCCTAGAAGCTGCAACAGAGGATATTGTTACAATTTTGAAAGGAACCATTTCTAAAGAAAAGCAGGAGATGTGTGAGCATATCAACAAAGAGTCTTTTCAAGCTGCACTGTCATAAATCCAGTGGAATATAATGCCCTAAATAGCTAAGATTCAATTTTGTTGTGTGGAGGAGGATTTAGTCACTGAATGCCAGTTGGGAGAATTAATGGCTGCTTCAAAAGGAGAAGGAAAATAAATACACATGAAGGCATTTCTTGGAAAGTTACTTTAAAGAGGAATGAACATAATGAGACACTGAAGTCATCCATACCCGAGGGAGATCCTCTGGAACCCAGAGCACCATCCTACCAGTGTCCACCTACGGATGGCTATAGCCTGTTGTATTCATTTGTCTTAAAAGTAACTTTGCAAGCTGACATTTAGAGGTCTAACAGCAAATATTACATTTGTTCCAGGAGATTTACTTTCCTAAAATACTCACTGAATCTTACTGAACACCTGTGTAGTAAATTCTTTGAGAAGAGAAGAAACTGGAGGAAGTTACTTAAGAATTTTATTCACTGTCTTTTTGTAAGGACTTGCCAAAATTTGAAAATTTCTACATAAACATGGAAAGAACTGAAGGCTTTTTAAAAGAAAGAAAGAAAGAAAGAAAGAAAGAAAGAAAGAAAGAAAGAAAGAAAGAAAGAAAGAAAAGAAGGAAGGAAAGAAAATTGAATGTGGAAGAAAGGAAAATTGATGGATGAATCTATCCTTACCTCTGGTACAATCATAGAGTTTGCTACGTGGGTAGCCTATCTAGTCCTTGCTTCAGAAAATCCACAGTTAGACCATCACCAACCTCTGCTCAAAGTTGCCAGTGCCAGAATGATGCATTGTGGCCACCATTCTCATGCCCTACAACTTGTCCTGATTTGTCAGCAATGGTCTAGACTAATCTTCTTTTATCCTACTTTTTCAGCTGCTTTTACAATGTCCTAATTTCTATCTCCTTGTCTCTGCTTCCCCCTTTGTCCAAAGCTCCTTCAATTGCTGCAAACTGAATTCAAATTGCAAAAATCAGTTTGCACTCAATTGAGTGGGGTGGGGGCAGAATCTTGCCCTTCCCTGAAGGACCAGGCAAAAACAAACTGCTGCAGCCTTGTACTAACTGGTGTGTCCTTCCTCATTAATAACTTTTGCCATCTTGACCACACAGCTGTTTCTTGCCCACACATGTCCCAGTTTTTATCAGTGAAGTGTTGGAGGATATGCATTCTGATATCCTGAACTCCATTCACTGCTATTGGTCTTCCCACTTCCCCTTATTGGGGTGCTTTAAAGAAACGAGTTGAAGGATAAACAACTACAGCAGATCTGAGAGTCAATTTTCTGCACTGGGACCCTCTGTAAACTGTATGGACTATAATAAATGCAAAAAAAAAAAAAAAGTGGAAGTGGCTGGAATTCCACTTCTAGTTTTTCAAAATGGATACTTTTTGATATGAACTAGTACATATCCTTGACATGAACCAGCACATAGGTCCTCCACAATCTATTTGAATTGCTGCTCTTGGAAAATTTAAAGAGGCAGGGGCAGAAAAGGACCATCCAGCTAGGCTAGAGGGAATGAGAGCCACAAAAGCAGTCTTAAGAGAACCCCACATAATCCTAGGGTTCTGTTTGCCCATCTCTGATCCTATGAATCTGTCTGTCACCTTTCTTTTCTTTGTTATATTCCCTTCTTCTAGCTCTTGTTGCATTTGCCTCCAGCTGTGCTGCTTCTCAGACAGCACTATACTCTTATGTCGTGTACAACAAACTTAAAGATTGTTGTACTAGAATCCTTAGTCTTAACACTTCAGAAAATCAAGTACTTTGTCAGTTTTGCTTTGCGGGCTGTCACAAGCATGGGTAAAACTACACGTCAGGAAAAGTGGTGTTGCAGAGAACTGGAGAATCAAGCAGAACTACAGCAGTAGAATTACGTAATACAATGGGCCCTCAGTATCCACTAGGGCTTGATTCCCGGAACGTCTGTGGATACCAAAATTATGTACATTGGAGTAATAAAATGGTGTCCCTTATTTGAAATGGCAAAATCAAAGTTTGTTTTTCGGATTTTTTGAAAAATATTTTCAAGCGATGTTTGATTGAATCTATGAATATAGAATTCACAGATATGGAGGGCTGACTGTGCATGTCAGTACATCAACCACTGCACTTTCATCTAGGATTGCCAGTTTGGATATAGGATGGGGTCCTGTAACTTTAATTATGAACAAAACTTGAAGCAGATTTATGATATCATACATCTCTTTTAAGTTGGACCAAGCTGTCTGTTGTTTCTTATGTTGCAAGCTTGAGCTGCTGCCATCTCCTTCCAATGCACCTGTTGCCTCTTAAGTATAGAATAGAGGGAAAAGCATAGAGGAGCACCAAGCACTGGTCACCTGTGCCTCTGTGCCCATACCCTCCCTAGTCATGAGGAAATAGCCAAGTGAAGAAGGATGGCTGCAACCAAAACCCGGAGTTTGGAAAGGAAGGGAGGCACATAACTTCCTTCAGCTTGACAGAGCTTTATGGTACCTAGTGTTGCTCCACAATCTGTTCAGGATTAATATTACAGGAGTCTCATTCCATATCCAACTTGGCAACACTATTTTCCATCTTAAGTGAAGTGGAGGATGGAGTCTCAGTCCGATGCAAAGCCACTAAGAATGATGGCCTGAGGACCTTCTTGTCTCCACTCTGGGCTGCATATTTTTCTTCGTTTGCCTAGTTTGCACAAGTATCATCACTATGAAGAATTGTGCATCTAGTTAGCTTTGGGGAAAGGCAAGAGATGTTTAAATCAGGCAGGAGAAAAGTGAGAATTGTTCCAGTTGAGGCTGGAAGACTGTCCCTGGAAATGTTCCAATAGCCTAGCTGTGGGAAGCTGCAAAAGTTCCACAAGGCATTGTTTCTTTGCCCATTTCTGCACTAAACTGTTATAGTGCTATTACTCCACTTTCAACTTCCTGTGGAATTCTCAGGGTTTGTAGTTTACTGAGGCCAAAGAGATGTCTGGCTGAGAACTCTAAAGGCCCTTCCCTAAGCTGCAAACCCCAGGATTCCATAGGAGGTTGAAAGTGGAATAATAGCACAGTAATAGTCTAGTGTGGAAATGGTCTTGGAAACAACTACCTAAACAAATACCACAGACAAGCTATTCTTATGTTTTAGCACATGACCAAAAACAATTAATTAGCATTTATATATAATGCTTTTAAGAATGGAAGAATCTTCTCATGTTGGTTTCTTCCTACTTCTCATTCAATTTATGTTAAATTCCATCTGCCCTGTTTCCACACCAGCATCAGTTTGAGATGTTTTAAAAAGCTGAGATGGAAATCAGAGATGGAAATGTGTTGCCCACAGCCTGGAAATGGCATCCAAGGCCTTCCCCTGCTGTAAAGCAATTATAATACCTGATTAGTAGGTGTTCTGCATGCTTACAGGCCATGTTTCAAAAATGATTTTGTTTTTGTTTTGAGGTATGGAGCTGCTTCTCTTCTCTCACCATTTTTTTTCAAACTTGAATGCATTTAACTTCAGCAGGACACTTCTTGCATCTAATCAGACTGGAAGGTTTTGTTTCTGAAAACAAATGGGATATTACGTTGTCATAATGTGGTTTCATTTTCATATCAGTGGGTTTGAAAGTAATTACAAAGGAGGGAGAGAGTGTGTCCTAAATGGTTAATGATCCTTTGCAAGCAATCTGTCCAAAGAAGGAGAGATTTCTTTCTCATTCAAGCAGTTGATCTATAATCTCATTCTGCTTGGATTATGTTCTTGGCCCCTCCCCACTGTTTTTGGTAGGATTGCAACTATATTTTATGAAACTGGCTTCTTATATCTTCAAGTCATTAGGAAGGAGAGAGGGGTCAACCCATCTCTTCCTACTTTAGCAATCCCTCTCTTGATGTTTATGGAATTATTCTTTTAGCAGCAGAGAGAAGGAAGCTCCAAAACAGGTGGTAAGACAATCTCTGTAGCAAAAGTGAACTGTTCGCTAACAAATGATGAAAATTGGATTCTAGTAATTTTAGAGGATGGCAACCTCAATCTGCCTATACCCTGCAGCTGCTGGGTTGCTTGTTTCTTGAAAACTGTAACATGGATTCATGTCATTTCCTGTTTATTGATTTTAGCCATACCCTCCTTTTTCTTCCATCTGTTAGTCAGCAGTTAGTCTGAATATGTTTGTTCTCTATTTTGTAGTCTGCAGTTCTTCCTCATTTCTCTGCATTTGAGGAGTACATGTTACAGAGCTCTCACCATGAGACTCTATGAAATCTTTAGTAAACTCTATTCATACACACATACACACACACACACACACCAAAGACGACTAAGATGGCTTTATTTTTTCCATTGCTCCCAGTGTGGGACTGGTTGTTATTCATTTTCTGCTTCCAAATATTAATTAGTCTGCATGTAAGTCGTACTACAGTCTCTCATATTCCCCAAGAAAAAAGAGCCACCCAGTAATTCTAAATGTCTTGGAAACATTCTGCATGGTTAGATACATTCTGCCCTTCAGTTACTAAGCGTATAAAATGCTTGGAATATGGAAAAAGACAATTTAGAACCACATTACAGCAGTCTTCAGCTCTTTTAATGAATATCATAACTAACCTCAATGGGTCATTGCAAAATCTTTGTGAAACCACTGAGGGTATAATTTTCAGGAGAGTAGCCATGTTAGATTTCAGCAAAAAGCATTAGAGAGTCTTGTATCAACTTAAAAATTACAACATGTTATTATGGCCCACTTTCTAGACTGCAAGCACATGAAGTGATACCTCAGACCAATTTACACATGATTGGGTGCATGTGTGTATGTCAGGACAGGGATGAGTTTAACCAGTTAAGTCAGTGGGAACTGGAGTACAAACGCCATGTACATAGATCACATTCAAGAATGCTGAAATCAGGTACATACTCCGGTGAAAAAAAAAATGCATGTCAGCCTGCACAGCTGCTTGCCAGCTGCAGATCGGCATAATGGGTGGGGGATGCCAGTGGGAGACTGTGGGGCTTCTGCCCCTTATTCCACATCTTCCTCCACCAGATGTAAAGTTCTGCTAAATCATCACTGCCACCATATGTGAAGACTTACACAATCTTACTGCTACCACCAAGAGTGAGGGCTTTCCCTTCCCTCCACTGCTGCCACCAATGTAAGGATCTCCTCCTATCCCACTGCTGTGGACACCACTGTAGTGACCTACTAGATGACCTCAAGGTTCCAGTGTGGAGCATTATGCAACTTCTTTTCCCATTGGACACCTAACTCTCTTTTATCTTCTGCTGCCACCATACACACTGAATCTTTATGTGTACAGCGTTCCAGGAAGCCAAAAGCATATGGTACACAAAACATAACTTTATTAACAGAGGTGAACAATAAAAAATAGACTAATAATTTAGTATATTTAAAGCAAATGTTACACTCTCACTCTTCTCTCAAAACTACTACTAACAGACTCTCAAACCCCACTCATTAAGTCCTAAACCTGACCAAATGAACTCTAATCCTCAATCATTCATCCCAAACACTACATCAATCTATTCCAATTCCCAGTTCCAACTGTCGGGGTAACTGCTAACCATGAGTCTTATTCAAATCCCTTCAAACATCTCCTAATTACCTCTCACTTTCATCATCCCATTCACTCACCCCTCCTGCCAGCCTCTTACTTGTTTACCTCTGTTAGTCACTACCTACAAAACCAAATTACCTTAATATAAAAACATTTTCTATGAAAAGTCCACAATAATCACAGAGATTATGGGCTAGCCAGTTGTTTAAGCACCTCTGTGCCTAGCGGTTAGCTCTGGGCCGTGTGGGAAAGGGAATCCTGGCGGTGCAGAAAAAGGACAGATCCAAGGAAGGACTTCTTCTCTCCCTTCCTAACTATTTGCAGGCTGGGGAGAGAGCTGCAGCCAGAGGAAGGGGCCTCCTAATAGGTATGCCCACAGTGGTCCTGGTGGAAAGGAAGATGGGCAGCCTGAAGGCATTTGAGAGAGCATGGTGGCTGTTTGGTGTGGTGCTTGGAGTTGCTTGGAGCCTGGCTTGACTTGAGGTGGGAGCATTTTTCTTCTTTGCTCCTGCTGTAAGGCTGCTTTGCTTAGCACAGTGGTTCTCAACCTGTGGGTCCCCAGATGTTTGTGGACTTCAGCTCCCAGAAGCCCCAGACACTATGGTCAATGCTCAGGGCTTCTGGGAGCTGACATCTGGGGACCCACAGATTGGGAACCACTGGCAGCTATGGGAGTTAGTCCCCAGGGAGTCTGTCTTCCTTTCTGGGCCTGTTTGGTGGCAATTCTGAGCTGCTGGTGGATGGACAAAGAATCTTTACCTGGAATGTCAAATTTGGTATAATCACCTCTCCATTTTCATGGTGTTTAACATTCACAGATGTGATTATTTGTGAATTTCTCCAAATCCCCTCCCACCTCAAGCACTTCATTCTCATGAGAACCTTCCCACCCAGCAGCTCAAATCAGGCTGCACAGCCCTTTAAAAAAAACTACCTCTGATTCTCCTCCTCTTTCATCAGGCACTGCATGGCCAGCTAAGGATAGCTTATGTCCCAGTTTCTCATCACCACAAACCCTTTCCCTGCACCCAAGGAAAGACATGGACAAGAAAGAGGAAGTGTAGGGCCACCATGGCAACCCTCCCCCCTCTTCCATCTCCTTTCCCTGATCCAGTTTGGACCCTGGGTGCCTGCTATCCCCACCATGACTTAACTCCCTTCCCACAGACACACACACACCTTTTGTGGGGGAAAGCCTCACAGTAACTGGATCAGATCAGAAAGGACTGAATCAGAAAAGACACCACTCTGTTGGGTTCCCCGGAAAGCTGTGGTCAGTTAAGGAAGACCAGAGTTGAGGAACATGTATTATTGGCCTACAACTCCCATGATGACTGACATTGGCCAAGCAGCCTGAGTGTAATTGTCACCAGAGTCTAACAACAAATGGATCATCCATCAGTCCTGGCTTAAATAGATAAAGCCTCTGACCTGTGATGAAGCAATGTCCTATGTTTCTTAAGGTAATAAAGAATGGAAACAAAAATGAAGTTGATCTAAATACGTTTATAATTTTTGAGATACACACTCTAAGACATAGGTGGACAATTGTCAGTGATTAGGGGACTGCGTTAGCCCCCCTGAGAAGACCTCAGAGGGTCATACGTCATGCTGCACCCCCTACAAAAACATTGTGTCCCCCACAAGGTATTCCAGGGGTCGGGAGCCATTCCCCCAGGTTTTTGGCTGTCTCTGGCCTTTTTAGAGCCAGAAGAGGCTTTTTTTTTTTAACATCAGAAAGTGTCTCAAAGTGATTTCCTATTGGAAATAAAGGTCTCGCCGGGGTCTAAAATTGCCTGAGGACAAAAAACATGGAGAAATTGCACCTGTCTTCTTAAAGCATTTGGGAGTATTATGGAGTAAAAAAATTCTTTTTCAAAACAAGAAGAAGAATTAGAGAATTTCAACCTGGGGGGAATCGGGGACCACAAAAATGATCCTGGAGTGCCCAGGGAGCCCATAGATTGCACTTTCCCCAAGGCTATTCTATAAACAGACTTTCTATTATTTTAATATCAGACTGTTTCTGAAGTGTTCCATCTTCCTGAGATGCCAGCCAGCATGAGCTGATGCTTAAAAAGAACATATAATTTTCATACATACACCAGTAAACTCTGTTCTAATTCTCTGAGATCCCAAGCATTCACTGTGTGTATTAAAAGCAACTCATGGATACAATTTAAAAAATGCCTTTTCTGTGTCAAGAGAACAGAAGGAATAGCAAAGAACAGCAGTCACTTATGTGACAGCTACACTCATTATTACTGCATACTTCCTGCATTGGTCTCTACTTGGGTAAACAGTATGTGTGTGTGTGTTTTCGTGGAACCTGGTTTTCTTTCAGTTTTTATCTGGCTTATTTTTACTTCATTTGGCAAGAAACAGTTAAAATCATGGAATTCTTTGACATGGAAACTTAGCAATAGCAGTAGCAGTTACATTTCTATACCGCTTATCAGTACAAAGCACTCCCTAAGCAGTTTACAATGTGTTTAGCTAATTGCTCTCAACAAGCTAGGTACTTATTTTACTGATCTACAGAAGGATGGAAGGCTGAGTCAATCTGGAGCCCTGCAGGATCGAACTCACAATGCTGTGGCTGCAGTGCCAGCATTTAACCACTGAACCACTAGGGCTCTTCAGAACTTCAAAACTAAAGTTTTCAAAACTTTCAAAACTATAAGAATATATTCTGGTAGAACACTTTCAACAGTAGTACCATCCTACCCACCCCTCCAACCCCCGTCTGCAGAATGAGCTTCAAAGCTCTCTATCACTATCTGTGTCCATAATTCCCCCCGTGTAATGTCATTTCAGGTCAATGTGAGAAATTCAAAATGGTGGCTTCCCAACCATTCATTTCTGCCACTAGCTAAACTTAAACTTTTGTTTGGAATGCAAAAGCATTTTGGTAATTTAGGTGTTCTCCATGGAATTTGTTTGTTACAAGATTTCTTTGTCAGATTATTTGTAATTTGCCTCAGAAATCTACTGGAGATTGGGGGTGTTTTACAGAGAAATGAAACAGGCACAAAAAGAGGTGTTTGTTTTTCAAAATGCAAGCAGCGAAAAATGTATTTAATTGAAACATTTGCACAAACACATAAATCAAGGGGCAAAATTAGTCAATAGTTAAAACACCTACAGAGATGCACACATTAAGGAAAATGTATATAGATGCACATGTGGGAAAATAAAATGAGTTACAAAGTGTGGAACAAGAGTACAGGTGGGCTTTAGAGAAGTGCAACCAAATCAAGCTGAGAATAATTCACATTCCAATTCTTGTAATAGAGGTGGAAGCTGATCACAGCGAATGCTGTAGAGTGCTGGGAGTAAGATTAAGCCATAATTTTGTTGTGTTTGATTTTGACCAGAATATACTTAAGTCTGTAAAAACCTTTACACTCAAGATGGACAGAATTTGAGACTGAAAAAAATGACTATGGAAATAAAATCAGTTTATGCATCCAGGGCCCAGGATTCTGAAGTAGAACTGCCCATTTATTCAGTTATCTAAGTGCTAAATTAAGCGTAACATTTTTTTTTTTTTTTTAGAAGATCCTGAATTTTAGCAGCTGTGTGGCATACAGGCACAATATGATGATGTTTGCCATTGTAGGAATAGTGGTACCTATTGAATTTGGCCAGTGCAAATGGGTAAAAACTTCATTTTAGTTTCCTTTCAGTGAGAAAGGATCAAAACTCATAAATTTCTTCATGTTGGTGATGGAAAGAATTCGAGATATTGACAACCTGAACATGAGAGAAAAACCAAAAGATTATCTCATTCCTCATTGCAATCACAGCAGGTACTCAAGCACAAAGACAGGTGATGTTGGGCCTCTATTCTGTTCCCCCAGAGGAAAAGTGCTAAAGCCAGGGCTCTTAGGGCCTTTCTACACTACATTGTTGTAGTGCTATTATTCTACTTTCAACATCCTGTGGAATTCTGGGGTTTGTAGTTTACTGAGGCCAAAGAGCTCTCTGGCTGAGAATTCCAAATGCCGCTCCCTAAACTGTAAACCTGAGGATTCCACAGGATGTTGAAAGTGGAATAATAGCATTATAACAGTGTAGTGTGGAAATGGCTTTAGAGTAGGGTGGGACAAGCAAGTACAGGAGAGCTCATAAGCACCATCCTTTCCTTTGAAGTGCAGTCAGCTCTTTACATTTGTGGGTTTGACTTTCATGGATTTGATTATTTGTGAGTGTCTCCAACCCCTGCCCCACCCACCTCAGGTACTTGCTTTTTGGGGAACCTCACCTCTTGGTGGCTCCAATCAGGCTATGCAGCTCTTTAAAATCCTGCCTCCAGTCTTCCTCCTCCTCCATCAACCACTGCCTGGCCAGCCAAGGACAGCTCAAAGCCTGATTTCTCAGCACCACAAGCCTTCTCCCAAAGTCCTCCATACACTCAAGAAAGGAGATGGGCAAGACAGAGAAAGTACAGGACCACCATGCCAACCATCTCCTTTCTCTGACCTGGTTTAGACCCTGGGTGCCCATTGTCCCCATCCATGCCTTACCCCCCTCTCACAGACACACATATTTTGATGTTTGCAAATTTTTCACTTTTGCAAGGGTTCTGTTTCCCTAACCCTAGAGAATGTGGAGGGCCAACTGTATTTGATATCTGATCTTTAAAGTAAACTGGTAAGAATGAAGAGAATGAAGCTATCTCACCTGTGCTAATTTGCCAATCCACTTTTTTTTTAAGTGGGGAAATGAATCTTCACATTCTTCAACCTTGCATGCAAGAGTGAATCATTTCCATGGTATTTTTCCTGCTGTGAAGGAATATGAAGTTCTCTGGGCAGTATTTTCCAAATTTTCAGTTTGAGAAGTCTTTGGGAGAATTATTCTGCACAGAAATATGTGTTTTTCCCTATACCAAAGGAAATAGTGTATTTTTCTCCAAAAGCACTGGCTGACATCCTATACCAGGCTGGCATAGTGTAAATCTACATTCATGTAGTTGCATGGAGGTTTCATGACCCTTCTGATGAATAAAGGTCCTGGGAAACTGAATGTGTTATCTGCCAGTATGCCCGTTCACTGTCCCATTGTGCAATGGGGGAATGCTTAGTGGCTATTTCTGCAGTCTCAGTGAATAAAGTGCTGCTTTGAAGGCACTGAAAAATAGTTATATATCTTCCAACAATGGCTGGAATCCTGTCAAAACTAGCTGACCTCAGGAATGGGGAAATGGGCAGGGTGGTAGACATGATTGGCCCCAGGCATCCCCTCTCATGGAGCCAAACAAGTCACCTAGTTTCCAGGGAGTTAATGGCAATGAAATAAGTGACTCAGAGACTAGAGTAGAGTCTCCCCAAATGATAATAACAGCAAGATCAAAGTGGAAGTAGTCAGTATTTAGGGGACTGAGCAATGTAGCTCACTTATCTTCAAAGCTGCTGGTAAAATTCTATTCTATTACTGCTAGTTAAAGGCAAATAGGAAGGCGAGGGATTGTGGAAAAGTGGCCAACATATGTATAATTCCAAGTGCATTTTGTACTTAGACATATGTTCCCATAATGAACCTGTACTTAAAGGAATCTGATGAGAAATGTGTGATATCTCCTGGCACAAAGGGTTAGTTGAGGTCCCTATGCGGAAAACAATCCTCAGATGACACATCAAACACCTTTGATTGATTGAGAAAGTGGAGAAGGTTTTCAGAGGTTATTTCACAGCTCAACAAACAGCCCTTAAATCAACTTAGGAAAGATGTGACTAAGGCTGTGTTTTCTTACATATGCTTCCATTCATGGTAGAATCACATTACTTTTGTTATCGATTGACAGCTGGTGGCTTCTATGCCAACAAGGTGGTGAACTCTACTCCAGGTTTTAATTCAAACTTTAAAGGAGGCATCCAAGTTTTTGACCCCTATTCTCAAAATAGGTTCAGCACTTTGAATAGCTATTTTCACATTCAAATGAAAACCTGGAGTGGATTCACATAGAAGCTCCCAACAACTACAAAGTGCAAGAGACCATCTCCGTGCTGGGAACAGCTGTAACTACTACATTTGGCAGCAGTAGATGGTTGAGACATGGAAGCCAGAATCTGTCACTATTTTTTACTCTTTCAATTAAAAAAAGTGAATCTTTGGCCCTTTCCTCATTACACTGTTGTAGTGCTATTATTCCACTTTCAACATCCTGTGGAATCCTGGGGTTGTAGTTTACTGAGGCCAAAGAGCTCTCTGGATGAGAGTTCTAAATGCCTCTCCCTCAACTACAAACCCTTTGTGCTGGGAGATATCACAACTAGAAAAAACCCTCCTTTCCAAACCATAAGACTCAGTTGTTCATCTCCCCATCTAAGCAAGCAGAGGAAACCATTCCAACCATCTCAAAATACAAAGATTCCAGTTTCTTCGTCCCCCTCATGTCCTTCTTTCTAAGCAGGCAACAGAAACTCCTTCTCCTGAGGCAAGATTCGGACTTATTCATTTCCTTCATTGCTCCCATTCTAAGCTGTCAAATAAAAATCCTTTCCTCCCAGCAACACCAAGATCTCAGTTGCTTTCTCCTTCTGCAGGGTCCCCAACTTAGGCACATAAAAGAAAACCAGTCCAATCACCTTTTCTTACCATTCAAACCTCCAGACCAAACCAAAACTCCAACCAGGCTTTCTCTCATCTCACCCTCCTCATTTTCCATTCTCTCCCTCCTTGCTCTCCCACTTCACTCAAATACACAGGCATGCTGGGAGAGCTATACACTGTGGATAAGTGGCTACATTTTGTGGCGCCAGCTCCTTTCCTGAAGATATTTTCAAAGTCATTGATTGTCCTTAACATGGGGAACTTTGTTGTTACTTGCTGCTACAAGAAAATCATTATGGCAAAAGAATTTAGCATTTCTAAGGAGAGATTACATATCAAATTGTCTCAAATTTAGTTGGGCAGTATGGCAGACTAAATGATCTTTATGTTCCATTCCAACTCTATAAATCTATGTAGATACTACTTGTGGCCAGTGGAGGCTTTTAGTGTAGAATGGTTGGTTTATTTATGTGAGAGCTTCAGTTTCATAGATACAGGTCTATTTCAGTAGCCAGACAAATCTCATACTTAAGTCAATGACTCCATCACTGGCATCCATCCAGCTCCAAGAGACCAGTAAAGATGAAATTAGCCAGCAAAGGACACCATATTACATGCATATTTCCTAAATAACATATCATGACTTGGTTCTTTACAGCAGCGATTTCCCAGGATCTTGGAGCTTGAAAGCACTTAAAGCCATCGTGCATAGCTCTTTTGCTGTTGTTAATGGATGTGGCAATGATTAGTTCAGAAAAGCATCTGCTATTGATTTAAGAGATTCCCACAGATATTTCAGAAGCATAAATGCTAATATGAAGAGAAATCTAAGGTAGAGCTGTCTGAAAGTGGTTCTGGACAGACCATAAAAAAAAAAAAGAACAAAGGTTGCACAGGTAGGTTCATAAAATACCCCATTTTTGTTGGCTGCTTGGGAAAAAAATGTCCTCATAAATATAAATCTCCAAGGAGCAAAATGGTCACAAGCTGGCAAAATATACTGAAGTGTTTTCATTTTCTCAAACCAAAATTATTTTTAAAGAAGCCAAAACTCTTCTTCCCAGAATCATGACCCACTAAATACACATATGCATATCTGACTACAGTGTATATAGATGAATACACACATACCTATATGCATACAATTTTGAAAGGAATAGGTGGCAGCAATATATAAAACTGGACATTGTGAGATCCACAAAGTGAACTCTGTATGCTATTTTGAGTCCCATGCTGAGAAAAAAGCAAGGTACAAGTTAAAGAAATAAATAAGCTTTACCACAACAAGAAGGGTGTTATGAGCATATTCCATTTGTGAAATGTGGAAGAGTATGCTGAGGCAACTATTGCTATGTATATAAAAAAATAACCTATACAAGTGACTGCTACTACTGACAAGCTAGAACACTGGTGTATTTCTTACAATGGAAGCTTGTGTTTAGCTTCATTTTGGCTTGCAAATGCTATCATTTCTGCTTTAGAAATACGGAAAGAGCTGGCAATACAGATAGGCATTGTCAGGCATCAGTCTAGACCCACATCATATCGTGAGGCTAACCAGAGCCTCCTATAGTCCTTTCACACTGTACAGTTATAGCTCTATGAGCCCATTTTAATTGTTATGGTTGCATCCTACGGAATCCTGAGATTTGTAATTTGATGAAACACAGCTCTTTTGCTAAGAATTCTAAATGATCTTCCATAAATTGCCAATTCCTGGATTCCATTGGATGCTACCATGGCAATTAATGTGGAATCATAGCTCTGTGTAATGTTAAAGGCCCTTTATTCCTACTCCTCCTGCTGTTTGTGACAAGGTACGCAAGCAAGGACCAGAGGAAAATGATGGAGCAGTAACCTCTGCTTCTCTTTCACTTCCTTTCTGTTTAGTTGCACAGACTGGATTGAAAGAAAGAGGGGATATGAAGTTTGAGATTTTCTCAGAAAAGACGAGGGTGTCCGCAGGAACCAGAACATAGAAGGTTACTGTAATTTGTTTCTATTGCTGTCTGTAAGCAGTAATTTTTGTTGCTGCTTGTTGCAGTGTTAGTAAAGAACCTCGCTCTGTTACTCAATGGCTTTGCTTATTAATTTTTGGTTTCATTTCATTCTTTTTATTAAAACAAAACAAACCCCTTAAGTTTGATAATGACAAAATATTTTTTAGAAATCCTGTCAACATGCCTCCAAAGGTGGGAAAATGCCCCCAAAAGGCCATTGTAAAGAAACTAGAAATATCACTCACAACTACAGCATGACGTGACTTTGTTCCCAAGGTTTATTGCTATTTCTGACATTTAATGTTGTTGGGTCCTCATAGCCAAAAAGGATAACTTGTTACAGGCAACTGTACTACCTGTAACAGAGGTGGAAACCAATTGAGGGCAATGTAGCCAAAAGGATCAACCAAAACTTTGTGAATATGATGGCATACCGTGCCTTCCCCAACATACCTTTACTAATTCACTTAACAAAGCTACCAATTTTCCCCTTCATATTCATGAATGAGACAGTTTCCACTCATGAATGCCTTTGCAGAGGGTTAAATGGCCCATTTTCTGTATGTATGTGACATTTCTATAACCAAAGGAAAGAAAAATCTTCAGCTTTAGTGCAGCTGAGACAAGATAAGACATGCTGAAACTCCCCCTTCTCATGAAAACTCGGATCACTTGAACTGTGTGAAATTTTGCGTACCTGCTGGATATGAACAAGGCTTACATGCAAGTTGAATATGGATGGAATGGCTGTAATGGTTTTCAAAAGCAAATAGAGAGTGATCACATATTATTAATCCCTATGCTCTGTTTCTCAGAGTGGATCAAAATGGCACGACAGACATTCTCTACTGTATTTGTGGCCAGAGAGCTTTTTCCAATGATTTTCTCTAACAGTCTCTCTGGTGTGAGACTCATCATTAGCAGCACTTGGAGTACTGCTTCTTTGTTTTGTTCTAAGGTGAGTTGGTGTAGGGATGATAAGAATCTTTGAAAATATTCAAAAATTGCTGAAAAACTGTTTTTAAGTATTAAGAAATTCTATTGAGAAGAACCCTGGAATGACAAGATTCTCCAGAGTTTGGGACTTATTCTGCACAAAATTCACATTTTGTTGATGTGCATAGAAAACAGAATTTTCTGCACAGGAAACAGCTTTTACTGCTCAGAAAATAATATATCTATGTAGAAATATATTACAATCCACCTACCACATTCAGAGGTTTGATCTTCGCAAATTTGATTATTCGCAAGGCAACGTGCTTGCCTTCTCACTTCTCCTCCCATTCCTTTGCAGTCCTCACCACAAGCTAGCAAGGCTTGTGCTTAAAATGGATTTCTTTTTTTCCTTTTGGGTGAGCACCCCCTCCCCCAAAAAAACTGCTGGAGGTATGTTCTCACTGCCACCTGGTTGCAAGTTCTGTTGTGTAATG